>QMIH01002456.1:31187-51353 GCA_003987875.1 Clarias batrachus | reverse complement strand
ATCATAACTAAAAGGGAGGAGCCAGAAGGAAACACAGACATGAGGGGGAACTGAGATGTAAAGCAACCAATCACCTCACCGTCAACAAACCTGAGTGAACAATGAGAGTGGGGAGGACAGCATCTAAACATACCAGTTCACCAGAATACTCTACATCCATGAGTCCCCCAGATCTGCTCCTTTACCTAAGGTTAATCTATTTACAAACATGCTGCGCTAAATAAATAGGTTTTTAGCCAACTGTTCTCCTATCTTTTAATGAGAACTCACTGTTGCATTCTGGACTAACTGAAGCTTGTTATGTACTTGGTTGATCAACCAGGTACCTGAGATTTGAGAATTCTATCCTGGTAATATTATCTACATGAGCTTCAAATGAAAGGCTGGAATCTATAATCACACCGAGGTCTTTTACTGTTGAACTTGATGGAACAGAAAGGCATCTAAAGTTACAGTGTGATCAGAAAGTTTGCTTCTTACTGCATGTGGTTCTGTGACTAGAACTCAGGATTAAGCAGAAGGAAGTTAATTAACATCCAATCTCTTCTGTCCTTCACAGACTGCTCAACTTTATTAAGCTGTTTATCTGTTTTTGCTGAGACATAATGGTCTTATTTGATGAGATTAAAAATTCAGTTTAATTTTATTGTTTTAATTGTATAATGCTTTTAACATTAGTCATTGTCGCAAAGCAGCTTTGCACACTTAAAAGTAATGTATTTGAAATTTAAGAAAATTAGCCTAAATCAGAATTGTCAGATTGTCCCAGATGAGCAAGCCGAGGGCAATGGTGGCAGGAAATCTCCCTGAGATGAGGCAAATCTTGAGAGGTACCAGACCCAACAGGTATCCCATCCTCATTTGGATGATATACTGATGACACATACAACTTCTGCTGTTAACAATAAAAACTAATAACATGCTTACGAATTATGCTGCTGCTCAGAGGAAGCATGTAAAGAGAAAATGCCAGTGGGCCTAAAACCTGTGGAACACCAAACTTCACCAGAGATCATGCATTGATCATGATGAATTGTCATCATTTAAATATACAAATTGAAAACAATCAGTCAAATAGGATCTGAGCCAGGAGAGGACCGTTCCATTAACTCCTACTATATCTAATCTATGAAGGAGAATACTATGATCAATGGTGTCAAACGTAACTAAGGTCAGAGGTCAGTGGGAGGTCATTTACCACATTAGCCCAAACCTATACTGATGTTTTATAAGCTATTTCTATGTAGATATGAACATAGATGCTGCACTACTATCTTTCCTAGGATCTTGGAGATAAAAGGGATGTTTGATATCGGTCTGTAGTTGGACAGCTATTGAGGTTTCTTAATTAGTGGTTTAATAACTGTTAATTCATGATTCTGGAACATGCCCATACCCCTAACATATGTCCAGAATATCTTACAGATCACTAGATTATTAATATGATAAGACATTAAACTTCTTTCCATGCATCACTTCACTGCTAGTCAGCAACCTGTCCTGCTAATAACACAAAACCTCATAACACATAATGAGAAGTGAGGAAGGAACTCTAAAGTCTTTCTGAATGAGTGTTATTGTTGTTTGATCTTTAGCCATGTGAGGACGTGAAAACGGAGACCTCAGATGGAGGAACATTTACATGGTCAGAAGTCCATGTGAAGAAAGAGGAGACGCCGGAGCTGAACATCTACAGCCATGGAGACGAGCTCGACACCACACCTGATGTTATCTGCATTAAAGAGGAAGATCCTGACAGTGAAGATTACCTCTGTAAGACACCAGGCCTCTCTGGAGCTCAGTACCACTCTCCCTCATTATGCTACATTACACACTATTTAATGCACTGAAAGTACAACAGGTGTGTGGTATTTAGCCTGTGTCTCTAATTATTCAGTCTCCATCATTTTCTATTGGTAATACGGGAACCTAGAGGGAAAATTCAAAGGGGAATTACTAACATACTCACTCATCTTCTATACATTATGCTGTATTAGAGGTCATGGTGGGCCTGGAACCCATCCCAGGAGGCCCAGGGCACGAGGCGGGGTACACTCTGGACAGGGTGCCAATCCATCACAGGGCACACTCACTCACTCATTCATTCATACACTACGAGCAATTTTGGGAATGCCAGTTAGCCTAATCTGCAGGTCTTTGGACTGTGGAAAGAAATCAAACCCACCACGTTGATCACCAAAATGATAAGATTGTCCCTGATGAGCAAGCTGAGGACGATGGCGACAGTGGCAAGGAAAAACTCCCTTAGATAGTAATTGGAAGAAACATTGAGAGGAACCAGACTCAACAAGGAACCCATCCTCATCTGGGTGATAATGGATAGCAGGGATTGATCAGCATAATAATGTGTACTGGAAGTTCAGTGTAACAGGAGATGTGTTAAAATTAAAAGGAGTCCAGTTTGTTCCTGGAGGCTCAGGTAGACTGTAGGAGATTCCAGTCCTGAGCTATCGAACAACTGAAGTCACAGGTCCCCAGAGCATCAATCGATGATAGGACAGTCTTAATGGAAACCATCCCCAGCCACCATACGAATCCAGGCAGACCACACGGGGCATCCATGCGACGAGATCTCCAACCAGAAGCAGGACACCAGGACGAGTCGGACAGCTGCAGGGGGCAGAGGGGTCTGGATCTCTGGCAGCTCAGGAGCGACACGTATAGCTTGACAGACAGGGAGAGGGAAAAGGAGAGAGGGAGAGAGAGAACTAAAGAGAGAACGAGAGCAGAAGAAAATAAGAGACGGCATTATGGTCACAGTCAAACAATGTATAATGTGAATGTAACTCTAGTGCAGAGTGGAAGCAGGTTCTCTAGCAGGATTAACTATGACAGCATAACTAAAAGGGAGAGCCAGAAGGAAAAGCACATATGTGGTTGCTTTACATCTCGGAGAGCCCCAATCACTTCACTGTCAACAAACCTGAGTGATCAATGAGAGTGGGAAGGACAGCATCTAAACATACCAGTTCACCAGAATACTCTACGTCCATGAGTCCCCCAGATCTGCTCCTTTACCTAAGGCAAATTTATTTACAAAAATGCTTGACTAAATAAGTAGGTTTTTAGCCTAGACGTAAACACTGAGACTGTGTCTGAGTCCCGAACATTAATTGGAAGACTGTTCAATAACTTTGGGTATTTGTAAGAAAAAGCTCTGCCCAGACCGCCGAGTGGCACAGTGGTAAAGTGCCTTATCATCCGGAGATCGCCAGTTCGAATCCCCGGTGATGCTGTAACCTCTCGCAGCCGGAGGTCTAGAGAGAGCTGATTGGCCAAGCTCTCTCAGAGGGCAGGGATGAGAGGCACTTAGTGCTCCCACGTTAATCACGGCTCTACAGCCAGTCAGGGGCGTCTGTGAGCTCGCGCAACGGAGGGAGCGGATAGCGCCGTCCTCCGAGTGTGTTACGCTGCCCCCAACGGTGCGTGAGCGAGCAGTTCGAAAAGATGCTGTCGGCTGGCATCACGTGGTTCGGAGGAAAAACGTGATAGTCTTCGGCCCTCCCGGCTGAAAACTTGCTTCTAGCTGCTTGTGGTCCTATGACTAGAACTTCTGTCTTATTAGGATTAAGCAGAATGAAGTTCATTAACATCCTTAGCGTCCTGCACACATTGCTTAATTTTTGTAGGCTGGTTTTTCTCATCTGGTTTTGCTGAGATGTATAACTGTGTCATCAGCATAACAATGAAAACTAATACCATGCTTACGAATTATGTAATCATGTGGAAGCATGTAAAGGGAGAATAGGAGTGGGCCTAAATCTGGATCCTGTGGAACCCCAAACTCCACTTTAGAACATGCAGAATGGTAACCATTCAAATCTACAAACTACTAACGATCAGTCAAATAGGAGCTGAGCCACGAGAGGGTCGTTCCCTACATTTTCTAATTTGTGAAGGAGAATACTATGATCAGTAGTGTCAAAGGCTGCACTGATGTTGAGTAACACAAGTATAGTGACGCAACCCTGATCAGAGACCAATAGGTCATTTACTACTTTAACAAGTGCTGTCTCTGTGCTGTGATGAGGCCTAAATCCTCACTGATACAATTTGTAATTCCTATGTAGATGTGGACATAGTGGCTGTGCTACTATCTTTTCCAGAATCTTAGAGATAAAGGGGAATAGGATATCGGCCTGTAATTGGACAGCTGACACGGGTCAAGGTCAGGTTTCTTAATTAGCGGTTTAATAACTGCTAATTTAAAGGATTTGGGAACATACCCACTGCTGAGTGAATAGTTAATTATTTTCAACAGGGGTTCTATTAATGATGTTATGATCATTCTCTTTTGGTCCTAGTCAGAAATGCTGGCTGAATGGAGATGTGGTCTCTTTAAAGAGTGAGGGACAAAGCTTTCTAGTCTGGAGATGCAGTGGCACTGAGAGCAGCAAGGAAAAACCTGGAGACAGCCTTCAAAAGGGCAAAAGTCATATATGCCCAGAGTATACAGTAACACTTTACCACTAATGATCCTAGAGAGAGAAGTGGAAAGACATGCAGAGGATAAGCGTACAAAAGGAAGGAGGTTGAATGCTCTAAATGCCTTAAATGGTTGCTTCGAACCATCCAATCCTCCCCATACAAATGGGTTCACATTGGATTGAGGATGAGCTGCCTCTTGGGGTGTCTATGGTGGATGTGAGAAGAACATTGCAAAAGATCAATCTTTGGAAAGCAGCAGGGCCAGGCAATCCCAGGACGGGGATGCTGCACTGACTTTGAGAATGTCAGCATGCTCTTCACAACACACCAATAAAACAATTAATATATGGTATGGTAACTGCTTTGCAGCTGACAAGAAGTCACCGAGGAGAGTAGTTAAATCTGCTCAAAAAATAACCGGCAGCAGCTTTCTCTCCCTGGAGGATATCTCACCCACCGAGCACAGAGTTTTTTGCTCCACTTCCCTCAGGTAGTAGGCTGCAAATTCTTAGAGATGAGACAACAAGATTAAGGTGCAGCTTTTTCCCAGAGGCTGTCACTTTGTCTGAGGTCCTATTTTTGGGGGGTTTGTTAAATCTTTTTCACGTTAGTTACTGATTTGCTTGAGAGTCCACTCGTACCCCACTGAAGCCATCTTTCACTGTAACTGCTGATAAATTAAAGTAGCTTTGAACTGGAAGCTGCATATAGTTTCTTTTGAATTCAGACAAAGACCAAAGTGCGAAATGTCGGTCTCCTTCACAGTCCACTGCTGCGATATAATTTTGAGTCCAGTTTTTTTATCTTGGTAGATATAACAGTACACTCCTCTGGTGTAAAGATGGCATTGGGCATTGGCTCCAAACTAGGTCTTTCAAAAGGGATAACAAACCCGCACTTCCATGTTAATGAGCATAGTTTTGTTTATCCTACAAGCTTAATATCTGACCACTTGTTTTTGTGCTCACATGAAAGTAAAAAAATCTTATTTGTGTAACTTTATAATTTATAATATATGCAAATACATTCACATACATACACATTTTGGCGTTGTGTTTTCTCTGTTCTCAGACTGTGAGGTCTGCAAGTCCTTCTTCTTCAATAAGTGTGAGGTTCAYGGTTCTCCCCTCTTCATCCCCGACACCCCTGTCCCCATGGGGGTCCCTGACCGAGCCCTACAAACTCTTCCCCCTGGACTACAGCTTAAGGAGTCTGTCATTCCTAATGCAGGCCTGGGAGTATTAAATTATGGGCAGACCGTTCCAGTAGGTGCACACTTTGGACCCTACCAGGGAGAGCTGGTAGACCGAGAGGAAGCCATGAACAGTGGGTACTCCTGGGTGGTGAGTTTGTTCTACATTTATTATAAAAACATATGAAGACAACAATATCTATCCGTATAGTAAGTGGGCAATGAATGGACCAAAGATGCCAAGAGACAATAATAGCAGTGTGGAAACACAAAGTCTTTATTTTGATTCAACTCGGCAAAGAAAAAAAATGTGCAAAAACTTGTACTAAAAAAATGAGCCGTTTCTAAGTGGAAATATCATTAAGCTGTTCCCCAGCTGGGAACTGGCTGTCCAGTGCAGATAGGACACTCTCGGCTGTTGTCATGCGCAGGCGCTGTCTGCTCTTCTCTGGCGGCAACCTGGAGATCTCGGAGTCTGCAGATGGAGGAGACACATGACGTGTCCTAACCATTTTCAGGGCCCTTTAATAGGCTGCAGATGACAACAGGACTGTAGTTAAGTGAGTTAAAGCAACCTGCTCCTTCCTGTGCTTATAATCACTGTCCAGGGAATGGACTATCCGCTGGTTCTTTGACTGCCCCTCCCCCGTCAGAGTAGAGCGAGAGAGAGAGACATACACGCACGCACATTCATTTTAGATTTTATTTTTTATTTTTTGGTCACATTTCTGCTCATCAAATAAAATTTTATATTATACCAATATAATACCCATTATTATGGTTATACAAAATGTTATTTTAAAAGATGATTTAATTGATTAAGGAGGGATAAAGCTGACCATATTTGGCCCTATGTGAAAAAGTATGAGCAAATTATGAGTGAACTGTATTTACCCACATTTTGGAAAGCTAGCGTTCTAAAGTTAGAGGTCTGAGGCCTTTCTAAAGACCTGCAGTGATTCAGTGCTCTTCTTAAATTAGTTCAAGTTTCAAATCTTTACCAATATAGTAGCTAATACATTACTTACTTGTATTGCAGAGAAACAGTAAAAAAAAAAGAGAATAAACAAACTTGGCAGGTTGCTGAATTCATGAATGTGTTGGGTGTGTGTTCATAGCGAAACAACTAAATTATAACACTCAGAAAGACATTGTATTTGGGGTAAAGTGACACGTGTGCCTAACTTTTTTTTTTTTTTTTAGCAAAGCCTCTGTCACTGAATTATCCATGACTTTTTATGAATATGTAAGACCCATTCACACCTGGCTCAGGTAACATCAGGTTTCACCAGGACTCTTATTGTCTCAATTGTTCACAGAGGGTTTCTTTTGAGATGAACAAAAATAAAACATTGTTTCTCACACACACACAAAAACTACACAGCACAAATGTTAGTATATTATGACTGAAATAAAGCGGCTCACATAGTCGCGCGTTCCGTGCAGTGCTGCAAAGCCATTGCTCATTTAGCGAGTATAAATCTGTGTCTGATTTATTCTGATTTAAAACATGAAGAGGAACTGCATTTAAACACTCCCAATATGAGCCGATACGAGCAGCTTTGTTTCAGTCATAATATACACAGATCACAAAGAGGGCAATTTTTAAGTAGACAAAATGTAAAATCGGTACACCAGAAAAACAGAAGCACAAATATATACTTTCTGAATAAACACTGCATTTTTTWAAAAAAAGTGAAAGCACGGCGATGTGAGCGGATGAGTTTTAGTCATTYCAGCCAATCACGGTCAAATAATTATTCAGCACTGGACACAAACAGCAAAAAATGATTATTATTATTCTGATTATTATGGTTATACGTTTTTGCTGTTTGTGCCCAGAATAATTATTTGAAACTGAAGCGCTTTGTGCGGATTCATGCCACGAGTCATTTTCTTTGGCAAAGATTCCAATGAGCGTTTAAGAATATTTACGTGAAAATATTTAAATATTCTGCTGGACACGGGCATGCATCAGCACATGCATCAGCATATCACTCCCCCCAAACAACACCGCAGTTAGCATTTATTTGCATCTGAATAGACCTGTTTACATAAATCTTGCATGTGAATGGGTCGCTGAGTGTGGGGGCGGGTCTTACATACGTCTTTGATTTCTTTAATTTAATCACAAACTTGGCAATAAACCTTTTGGAAAGCAAACATACTGTTTGTGTACATATTTTTTTCTAGGTTGCTTCAATATAATTTCAACACTTTCAAAGAGAAAAAAGTGGTTGGAATCATCAACGATGCTGTCAACCCCTAAGAGTTGAAATGTACCTGCCACACCCTGATTACTTACACAATCAGGAAATCATTTAAAAAGGACCTTTCTGACAAAGTGAAGCACAGTCAAGATCTCAAAAAGCTAACCCTAACCCTAACCCTAACCCTGCTGTCTGAAGAAATTCAAGAACAGATGAGAATCAAATCTGGAATCGGAAGCCAATTCAGGAGCTCCATCTATGTGTCTTTACTTTATTTTCATTCCCAGGTTTTAATAGTCTATCCTATGGTTATAGAATCGGTTTCTGTGCAGTTCAGCTGTAGTCTTTTCATTTGTTCAAAAGAAGAACTCAAGGCTCATAGACAAAAGTGATATGCCACTACTACATTCCCAATACTGGAGGAGTTAAGTCACAGGTATCAGGGCTGCAGAGCTCTCTATTACTTTGGAAGGGATGTGAATTCACTAGTTAATAAGGCTGATGAGCTATGGGGGAGGGGTGCAAATTGTAGCAGTGAACAAAAGTCAGCATGGGCGCACTGACTGTTCTGCAACTGTGCTGCCCTGTATGTAATAAACCACGAAGCACTGTGCTTTCTGACGCATTTCTATCAGAACCAGCAATTCATATTTTCAACAGTTTGAGCTAAAGTTGTTCCTCTATTCAACCCCATTGACCCATTGACCCCGTTTCCAGTGAGAGTTTTCCTTCCTTGGACAACTTTTCAATGCAGATGGAACATTCTCCACATTTTCTGGAGTTGCTCTGACCCAGTCATCTAGCCATCACAATTTGGCTCTTGTCAAAGTCACTTAAATCCTTACCCTTGCCCTTTTATTTGCTGTTTTTGTTTTACCTGTGTTTTGTACCTAATTTAATTTAATAGCATAGTTTTATGTCATGAAGCATATGTAAATGTATAATTTCTCTTCAGATACGCAGGAGCAATCAATGTGAAGAATACATAGATGCCAAAAGAGAAGTGTATTCGAATTGGATGAGGTGAGTACACTAGCTGTTGGTTATTTCTTAGGTCATTGATTCTGCAGCTTCTGTCTTGTTAGATGGAATATATTTTCCTCCTGTTCGTGATATCTTGCTCATGCTTTCTCTCTTGGTCCGTAACATTGAATTAGTTTTCTGCCACATTTTGTCTCATCCTTTTAGGTATGTGAATTGTTCACGTAATGAGGAGGAACAGAATCTTGTAGCATTTCAGTATCGAGGAGGGATTTTTTATCGATGTTGTCGGCCTATTTACCCCGGCCAGGAGCTCTTGGTGTGGTTTGACGAGGACTATGCCAAAGACCTCTGTCCTGTGTTTGAAATCCTCTGGAACCAAAAGTGCTCCTCGAATGGTAAAGTCTATCTGTACATACTGCTAATTTTATGGGGAAATAAGGGGAAAGCTGGTYCTTGCTCATGCTGCGTACAGCTGGGTGGAACACTGTTGACCATAACCGGTGATGTAGTTGGGCAGTGAATAATTCAAGGACCTCCTTAACGCCACTAATCAACTCTAATTCCTCAGACCTGGACTCCCCCTCATGGGGGCTAAGGTGCCTGAAGTGGTTAGACAATTCCTTTGTGGTGGGGCTCCAGGGATGGATGAGATTTGCCTGGAAGAATTAAAAGCTCTAGATGCTGCTGGTTTGGCTTGATTGCCATGCCTCTGCAGTATAGTGTGGAGGTTAGGGACAGTGCCTTAGGAATTCATCTCTGTTATTTGAAGACGTGGTCCTGGTGGCTTCATCAAGCAGTGACCAACTACACTGAGCTTCTCTGGGGCAGTTTGTATCTGAATGTGAATTGGTTGGGATAAGGGTCAACACCTCCAAATCCCATGGTTCTCCCTCAGAAAAGGGTGGATTTCAAATCCTTCAGTTTGAAAGTTAGATCATGCCTCAAGTGGAGACGTTTAGGTATCTTGGGTCCTTTTCCACAAGTGAAGGTAAATTGAAACTGGAGTGACAGATGGCGTGGTGCGGCATCAGAATTAATGCAGACACAATTCTGATCTGTTGTGGTGAGGTGAGAGCTTACTCAAAAGGTGAAGCTTTCCAATTCACAACTATGGTCACAAGTTCTGGATAGTGAGCAAAAGATTTGAGATGAGGTTTGCAATCATAACCCTCACCAACAACCCTCAGGAGTGCTGTTTTCTCTACAGTTCCATGTTGGTGGCCCCGAGCCTGGTAAATGTGCTTGGTAAATCAGTACTAAGTTGAGATAAGTCAAGTAGGCTTTTATTTCATTTCAGCCATATACAGTTCATTGCACAGTGAAGCGAGACAACATTCCTCCAGGACCAAGGTGCAACACTCAATGGAAATTAACAAAACTAGTCAACAACTCCTAAAGAAACCATGGAGTGGACTTGTCCACAGGTCCACTATTCCCTATTGTTGCTTTTTTGAATTATAAAAAGTATGGAATGATTTCCCTAACTTTACGCACCTTTGCACTGGTATGGTGTTATTACAGTTTAAAATCTTAATACATTCCATGTTGAGATTCTGAACTTTGTCCTTTCCCTTTTTTCAGAAGTAAACAACGCTCCGTTGCAAGTCTTTTCCTGCTCCGTATGTCCTCTTTCCTATGCATCTCAAATTTACTTAGACAAACACATTCAGAGATGCCACTATGAAGGGTATGGGAGACTGCAGGAAGCAAGAGAAATTAAATATGAACTTCAGATCCCCTCCCATAGCTCCAGTAGTCAGCCAACATCATCTTATACTTTCGGTTCTGTCACATCTCACAGTGGCGTACAGAAGGAACTACACCACTGTGCAGACTGCGGAAAGACCTTTGGTCATCAGAATGCTCTGAAAACGCATCGCCGCATTCACACCGGAGAGAAGACTCATCATTGCTCAGAGTGTGGCAAGAATTTTACTCGCCAGAGTACTCTCTTAGTCCACCAGCGCATTCACACAGGGGAGAAGCTTTTTCACTGCTCGCAGTGCGGCAAGAGTTTTACCCGTCACAGTACTCTCCAAGGCCACCTGCGTATTCACACAGGAGAAAAGCTGTACCAATGTTTGCAGTGTGGAAAGAGTTTTACTTGTCATAATCATCTCCAAAGACACCAGCGCATTCATACCGGAGAGAAGCCGTACAGCTGCTCACAGTGTGGGAAGAGTTTCAGTCAACAGAGTCATCTCCAACAACACCAGCACATTCATACAGGAGAAAGGCCTTATCACTGCTTACAGTGCGGAAAGAGTTTTAATCAACAGAATCATCTCCAGAAACACCAGCGCATTCACACAGGAGAGAAGCCGTACCAGTGCTTACAGTGTGGGAAGAGTTTTACTCACCAGAGCTCCCTGTATAAACACCAGCACATTCACACTGGTGAGAAGCCGTACCAGTGCTTACAGTGTGGGAAGAGTTTTACTCACCAGAGCTCCCTGTACAAACACCAGCTCGTTCACACGGGAGAGAAGCCGTACCACTGCTCACAGTGTGGAAAGGATTTTAAACAACAAAGTCACCTTCGAATACATCAGCGCATTCACACAGGAGAAAAGCCGTATCAGTGCTCGCAATGTGGGAAGAATTTTAATCAACAGAGTCATCTCCGAATACACGAGCGCATTCACACAGCAAAAAAGAAGTACCACTGCTCACAATGTGCGAAGAGTTTCACTCATCAACGTTCCTTTCAACTACACCAGCGCGTTCACACAGGGAAGAATCCGTTTATTTGCTTCAAGTGTGGAAGGAATTTTGTTCATAAGATAAATCTTCAACATCATCAGAGAATTCACACAGGAGAGAAGTCTTATATCTGCTCAAAGTGTGGGAAACGGTTTACTCATAAGATTAATCTCCAACGACATCGGCGTGTTCACACAGGAAAGAATATTTGCTTAAAGTGCCGTAAAAGTTTTGTTCATAAGAAGAATCTTTGTCTGCACCAGCGCATTCACACAGGGAAGAAACCATTTATTTGTTTTAAGTGTGGAAAACGCTTTACTCATAAGATTAATCTTCAGCGACACCAGAGCATTCACACAGGATAGACTCTGTATAAGTGGTTACGGTATGGAAAGCTGTAAAGTGAAGGCAGATCTTCAAATTCATCAGCACATTTATACAGAAAAGAAAGCATTTTACTGACCAGAGTATTCTCCAAAGACCTCCGAGCATTCATACAGGAAAAATGCCTCTTTACAGCCTCACTGTTTATATGATGTCACCAACACTGTCTCTGTACAACTTTACATTTCAGTTACACTCTAAATTTATCGGAACTACAAAGGGTGAGTTATCAAAGAGCAGCCTGTGTTATCCTAGTAAATTAACAAACAAGGTGCTTCCCTGAATGGCACTCTAAGAAAATATACACAAAAAGCACTTTTAATTTCAGTAGAAAGGGAAAAGCTGAAATTTGGCCTTAAATATTTTTAAAATACTGGTTTTTCTATGATGACATTATATCGAAAGGTGGTAATTTGAAAGTGATTTAAATACACATTTTTCATGCACTGACAAATATCTCACACATGGACAGCATTGTAAAGAATGTGTAGGAGTGTGTGGTATTCATGAAAATCTACAAGTTCATGAAGTTCTGAAACATGTCCATTCCTACACATAAGACTAATTTAAACTGTGATCTTTGCTCTCCAGGCTGCAGTTGTAATGTATAAGCACTTGGAATGACCCACCTCCACATTCCTGGTGCAAAGATATTTACATTTTCTAAATAAGAAGGCAGGCATTTACAGTTTGGGGCACTGCTCTTAACAGGAGCGGTCCTAGATTTTGTGTTCCTTTTTTTTTTCTTGTTCTTGTCCTCCTCATAAGCACTGAAGGCCCTAAATCCTCGTGGGTCCTCCAGGTCTTGGTGTAGGCAAGTAAGAAATGGTATGGAGAGTGGGGTCTCGTCTGCCTCTCGAGTAGCAAGTGTGACTGATACCTAAATGTGCAAAGAGACAACAGTATTAGTGGTTATATATTGAAGATATCTAATTTTTAATCAGATGTATCCCTTTGTAATCTACTAGCTTCTTTATATGTAGAAAATGTATGTTAAAAAAAAAAAGTCACCCCCTGAAACCCCTTTGACAGCAGTGAGATGTGGGGCCAAAGGTACAGTGGAGCCACAAAGTGGAATGAAAGAAAAAGAATAGATATAATGAATACATACCTGTATAGGTATTTTTGTCTGTAAAATTATAACCTCTATGTAGTACCATTTTCTGATCTATAAACAAAATCTGTCTTGTGTTGTTTAGACACAGTAGCCTGGGAACCACTACAACCTTTTGCCACCATTTTTAATTATTAGTGTTTTTTTCAGTATTTGTTTCAAATATAAAAATTACAATGTGATTCCTTTTTCTTTTTAGTTAATTAGGAAGAAGGTCGCATTAACTTAACTCAGACAAGCTGAACTGTTATATATAATTTATGTTTCTCAATGGCAAAATCAATTATTAAACAAAAAATGTTATAAATCTGTAATTTGTGGATGTGCTATCAAGTAAAAAAGAAAAAAAAAACGTGTACATCCTGTTGTGTGTGGTGAATCTGTTTGTTCTACCATTTGCTATTGTGTGGTAATGTAGGTTAGCACTAGTGTTGGGTGTTGATGATAATTTTATAAACATCCCAATAATATATTTTTAGATACTTTCATTTAGGTTCTTTTTTTATATTAAAATTATTTATTTTTTGGATTACCTGTAAGAGAAACACCAGGGTTACCTTTTACCCAAGGGGTGAGGAATGGTCATCCCATTATAATCTCAAATGGTGAGAGTTTGTTTGTTAAATTGGGTGTCATTCTAATTTCACAAAGCACGGACAGTAACAGGTCAACCCAGTTCTTACCTGTATCCATCATGGCTTTGGTCAATCTATCTTCGATCGTTCTGTTCATCCTTTCTACCACACCTGAACTTTGGGGATATGAAATTTAAAATTTGACACAATCTTTGTGTCACTTTGGAGACGAAGAGAGTATCATCATCACTGTCAACAGAGCTGGAATGCTATCTATCTCGGAATAATTTCTTTAGCCAAAGGTTTTACTACTATGGTTGCATTTTTACTTGAGATCCCAAAAATGCCTCTACCCATTTAGAAAATCTGTCCACAATTACAAGTATGTATTTAAGATTTCTGACAGGTGGCATGTCTGTGAAATCAATTTGTCAACATTGAAATGGTTCAATAGACGTTGGCAAGGCATCATGTTTAACGTGTTGTGCTTGTGTATTTAYACGAGCACAGATCAAACATAAATCTAATAAAACAAGTGTAGCTTGTTTGATACTGCGAATGCAGAATCTGTCCTGAATCATAGGATTATGATTAATCAATGATTACGCCCCGTTTTGTCATGTGAAATACCAAGAAAGTGGCACACTATAAATAGGAGGACAGATGCTGGAGGAGCTATGTGGCCTGTCTTATCATGAATTAGCATATCAGGGACAGGCAAACACTTACAGGAAGACCAAAAATGCTCATCTTTATGTGAAGCATGGGTAAGTCAAGAAGGCTATGTTAATGTCAGATGACAAACTTGGGACAGAGACATGGGACATCATAGAGAATACTGTATCCCTACAAACCTGTGCTGATAAAGGGGGCTTCCACTTCGTCAGCTAGAACATTACCCAAAACTCAGTCATAAACAAGAGCCATCAACATAACTTTGTGCAGTCAGAGTCCACTGCCGAGGTAGTGGTGATTTTATGCCGTCATGATCAACGCAGTCTGGTTGGGTCTGATCAGGGGTCATGGGCTCCTGGTGTGTGGAGAAGGATGGGTGGTGCAGTATTTTGTCATAGTAGGAGCAGCTAGGAATAAACTACCTACAATAGTTTATAAGTAAAAAAAAAACATCATTGCTTGTTTTGTAGCAGGTGACAACAGCTCATATGCGATCAGCAGATAATGTTGTTTGTCCCTGGATGACTGTGAATCCCAGATAGGAGACCTTCAGTAAGAATTAAAGCTTTGTGAGTGAAGCCTTGAATCCAACATCAGCCAGACGTGTCAGCATGCACAGTAAATGTTTGCAATATAAGTCCTCAGACGTCCTCAGCCAGGGTCGGGGAAGCCATGGCGTCTCTTACAAAAGAGGAGGACAGCTGGGGGAGTCCATGAACTCCTGAGGAAGACTGGTCCAGGTCAATCGTTGGTTTTTAAAAGTGAATATATACTGTGTTTGCTCACTGACAAGGACATTGAAAAAGGTGGAACACAAATCTACGACAATAAAATATGAATGATTTGAGCAAAAGGAATGGCAGGAATTACAAGATCATTAATTTTGCATAATGACAAAAGCACTTTCTCAATCCCTGCCTCCTTGTCTGGTGAAAGAGAATGTTGTTTACATACGTTTTAAGTTTTGTGTATGGTATAGTACAAACTGCTCTCTTCATTAGCAAGAGTAGACCACAACCCCGGATGTACAGAAGACAGATAGCGTGAGACGAAAATCGATTCGTCAGTAGAATCAACCTGTCTGATCATGTCAGAGAACATAGTTGGATTATGAGGGTTTTTAAAATGGTTTATAAATGGTTTTAACGGTTATATACAACAGCCTAATTTAGACAGTAAATCTCGGCCTACTAAATTGAAAGGAGATGAAGGTATTGCAACGGATTGATGAAAATGCAAATTTGGATCATCTGGGCTAGTTACAGGCAGCTGAAAAGTTTAAGGACATGAAAAAGGGCGGGGGGGGGTGGGCATGTACGTCCCTATACAGTTGATTGTGAATGTTGGAACAGGACCATGGTACTGAGAGCCACTAAAAGAAGAGCATGTAGCTTCAGAGTTTACCGTGAAAGGATAAGAAGTAGCATTAATACTTTAAAATAGTTAGGGTTTGTGGATCATTATTTAGTACCAAGTTTAGCATGATCAGTGTGGGGTCCCTGCTCTGTGGGCAGCCCTATGGGCGAGACTTCCACTGTTTTAACAAGCGTAGCCCTGGCTGGGCCCATAATATCTGATGGGTTGGTCTGATGCATCTGGTGAGCCGTGGAGTAGAAGAGACAAACATTTTCTATATCTTTCCTTTCTGTCTATAATCATGTTCCCTATGGCCAACAGTAGTTGCACCTAACATGTTGGCATTTGATTGTTTTAAATCATAATCGTAAACCGCAGCAAAAATTTGATTAGAGTTTCCTCAGGGGGTGGCAATAAAGGTACCTGCAGCGTCCAAATTGCACAACAGCCRCCGCAGGAGCTGTATGTCAGGTTTATGTCCAGTTCCTGCCAAAGAAATTTTAAGAGTTTTAGCAGACTCAGGGTGCATACAGTATTGTTAAAGTTGTTCCCACAAATAGTTGTGTGAAATGTGGGGGAATATTATGGTCAAAGGTAAGTCCCCCCTGTTTGAACCATGCACTTTTAAACCTATTGCAAAAGGTAGTTCCTGATTCACCTGGTTCCTGTTGAACAGGTGCCACCTGTGAGAAATCACATGAAGATTATATTTTTTTGAAAAGCTTCAGTGAACATGTTATCAATCCAATTCAATTTATTGTCATTGTTAAAAATAACAAGTGTAGATAACAACGAGATATCATTTGGCAACATCTCCCGGCAAGTAATAAATTGTAACCACAGTGCAGCAATGCACCAACCTTAATGGCTATGTGAGGTAGGAAATAGAGGATATAGAATATAGAAGGAAGGGGGGTTAGGCACAAACCATGATCTTGTGTGTATGTATGTATTGTGTGTGCTGCATCAATGCAAAGTCCAGTTCACATTGTAATGATGTGTAATATGCAAGAATAAATAAATGGGCGCCAGGTCAGAGAGGAAGGTGTCTAATCATTCAGCAGCCTCACAGCAGTAGGAAAGAGGCTGTGGGACAGTCTGGTGGTTCTGGCCCATAAGGTCCTGTACCTTCTACCTGAGGGCAGTAGCTGAAACAGGTGATGTGCTGGGTGATGCTGATCCCGCAGGATGTTGTGCACTCGACGAAGGCAGCGTGTAGATAGTACTTGTCTCCGGAAGACTAGTCCTGATGATTTTCCCCGCTGTAGTGCCTGTTGTTCCGCCCTAGTGCAGCTGGAAAACCACACCAAGAGTCCATATGTCAGCACATGCTCTATAGCACAACGATAAAAGTTCACCATAAGCTGCTGAGAAAGATTAGTTCTTCTCAGTTTCCTGAGGTAGAAGAAGCGCTGCTGGGCCTTCCCTATGGCAGAGTTGATGTTATTGCCCCACGTTAGGTCCTCTGTCACAGTTATGCCAAGATATTTAAAGCTGGTAACCCTCTCGACCGTCCCATTTCCGATAGTAAGTGGTAAGTGGATGGTCTTTGTGCCCTTACGAAAATCCACAATCGTTTTCCATGTTTTTCTTGACGTTGAGGGCCAGGTTGTGCACACCAAGTTGCTATATGTGCCACCTCCCTTCTGTATGAGGACTCATCAATGTCAGTGATCAGGCCTAACACTGTGATGTCATCAGCAAATTTAATGATGTAATTGGAAGGGAGGCGCAGCAGTCACGCGTGTATAATGTATAAAGTAATGGGCTAAGTACACATCCCTGGGGGACCCCGGTGTTGAGCACTGTGGATGATATGCTTTTATCCACTCGCACACACTGTAAAAGATCTGTTTAAGTCCATAGTCCAGTTACACAATACTGTGCTTAGTCCGAGCTCACAGAGCTTAATTTGGAGTTTATTTTGCAAAATGGTATTAAATGCCGAACCTAAGTCCACAAAGAGAAGCCTAGCATACGTATTTTTCTGTTCCAGCATGTGATGTTTCAACATGTGATGGAGCGCAGTAGCCACTGTGAATCTGTTGGCTATGTATGGGCTAGGGGTGAATCTCCATTGCCTCTGTCAAAGCGGGCATAAAAGTTATTCAACTCTTCCGCTAGGGTGTCACCGCTGTTAAATGAGAGAGTTGTTGTTCTCTTATAGTCCGTTATCACCCTAATTCCCTCCCACACCTGCCGGGAGTTGGTGGAATTGTAAAAATGAGCCTCAATCTGCTGTTTGTATTGAAATTTGGCTGATTTTATGCCCCTCCTAAGTGCCGTCAATACGCTGTCCTGTCACCAGATTTAAACGCTATCTCCCCGGCTTTAAACAGCAGTTGAACCTCATGTGTCAGCCAAGGTTTCTTATTAGGAGACACAAGCACTTGCTTCCAGAATGTCACATTATCCACACAGTAATTGATGTAGTCTAAGACTGATGAGGTGTATTCATTCAGAGACTCACGTGTAATGGGTCCGTGGTCCTTGAATATGTCCCAGTTTGTGGAGGAGAAGCAGTCCTGAAGACTAGGGATAGCATCCTCATGCCATGATCTTACAGTCCTTACACTGAATGTAGCAGTTTTATTCCTTGTGGTATACTTTGGATGTAGCAAAAGTGACAGATGGTCAGACAGGCCAAGATGGAAATAAACCTGAACCTTATATGCATCTGCTACATTACTGTATACCTGATCTAATGTTTTATCTGCACTGGTTGCACATTTCACACTGCGATGAAATTTGTGAAGGACGTTCTTCAAGTCAGCATGATTGAAATCGCCCGCCGCTATGAAGATACTGTCCAAATGCGCAGCCGGGCTGTTGTTTATGCCATCATGTAACTGTTCTAGCACTTAGCTTAGCATTAGCGTCAGGTGGTATGTACACGGTCTTCTTACCAGAGTCTGCCGTCCCATCAGCACGGTGTAGCCGGTCAGCCCAATAGTCGCATCAAAGAGTCTCGAGCATGTTTGTAATCTGCCCATGCATGATAGGCATTCCATGTTTCTCTATTTGCATCAACCTCATCATCTAAAGGATTATCATGTTTGTGATAAAAAAGAGGGCATGTCTCCCTGCAATGAGGAATCTGTCACCTCTAATCCTAGAACACGTGTTAATATGCACCTGAAATCAGGACTAGTCAACTGTGAATAGCATATTGTATTTCGGATGGTTTAGGAAGAATAGAAACAATGCTTGGATGGCACATTACAATCCGGTGAGCTCCTTAAGATCACAAAACTCTGGTTTTCTGTAGTTCCCACCATATCAAAGTCCACAAAAGGAATGGGCTTTCTGATGATGTTTGGAGATTAGACACAGTATCCCAGTTTAAGAGCAGACTAAAGTCAAATCTCTTTACCTTGGTATACACATAATCCATCCCGTAACCTCATACTCCAGTACATTTTAAATGCACACTCTCATGTAGTGCTGCTAATATAATGAATGGCAACTACGCTAATTCTCTTCCACCTGTTCTTTATTTGTCTACCCATCCCGAGGCACCTGGAAATTGTGCCGGTTTCAGTAGGCAAAGGCCAATCCTGCGAGGATTCTGAGGCCCACCTCCAGCTGGATTCTGCTTCATAATGGTTTGGAGCTACATACACTACTCCAGAACTCTCAATGATCCAGACCCCCTCTGCCCTCTGAACCTGTCTGACTCATCCTGGTGGAGAACTGAACTGGACCATCGCTGTCGCCCTTGGCTTGTTCGTCAGGGACTATCTGATTACTATGATCTATACATTTTTACTTTCTCTTACGTATTTCCATAATCTTTAAATTTTGTGAAGCTGCTTTGGGACAATGACTATTGTTAAAAGGGATATATCAATAAATTTTAATTGAATTGAATTGGATGACAGGAAGAAAATAGAATTAACTTCATATATATAAGGAAAGAGAGTAAAATTGTAACTATAAGAAAATTCCCTTACAAAGTCACATACTGTCTTTAGGACAGATCAGTTCAGCATGGCATGGAAGCTACGGGTTCCCTGTTGAGTCTGGTTCCTGGTAAAATGGTATTATATTGTAAGACATTATAATTTCATAAGAAGATTCCTGTGTTCTGAGAACAGCCTCCTCACTGTGTTTCCTGATGCTTTATGCGGTAACACCTTCTATATCCTGTATCCAGATGAATATGCATCCAAATGGCTCTTGTCTGCTAGAACCCTTTTGTACAGTATAATCAAGAGAATGCAAATCCTTCTCAGCAAAGAGAGCACATTTAAAGCGATGCTGTGTTCCGGACATCAAAAGAACCAGTAATTAACATGTCAAAGATCTTCAGACATCATGCCTGCACAACAACACAATAATTCTTCTTCTCTTAGSTTGAAACTTAACTTCTTCTTCCTTTTAAACCTAACATTCCTCTCAAAGTTTCTTCCTATTGCCAGTTCCTGTAATTTCCCCTTGCCATGTCACCCTTGGCTTGTAATCTGATCATTTTGATTCAGGTATATTTTCTCATGCATTTTATAATACACTCTAAAAAATGCT
>QMIH01002455.1:24036-54208 GCA_003987875.1 Clarias batrachus | reverse complement strand
AATTGTGTGATTTCTTTTTTTTTTCTCATAAAAGACTGGGGGAAAATAAAGTTAGTATTTAGACACATTATGTAAARCATTCATTAATTCATTCATTCTCAACTTTATCCTGATCAGGGATGCTGTTGATCCTCAGTCTGTCTTAAGCATGAGGCACGAAATTCATGGCAAGCACACACACATTTACAAATTCTATCACACCTCAGAGCAATTTTGCAGAGCAAAACCGCCAACTAGAATGTTTCTAGAAGGTCTGAGGAAACTTATAGGTTTAAAACTTTTAGGTGTGTAAATGCATTTATCCTACATTTGGCACAACAACATGACCCCAAAACAAGACATGAAGCAGGTAAATAGTATGATGATGCCATCACTGATTATTCTTGTCGTCTCTGCCCCGGTATATTTGTTCCTGTGAAGCTCGAGTCTGTTTTAAGTTKGCAGTGTGAACACACACTCTGTATCACCCCTCAACAACTGACTACCTGTCTACATAAATATACTAATATCCTCTTGATGCTGTTTCATTTATTTCTTTCTAAGTTGATTTTGCAGATATGTTTTTAAAAATCCTTGATCTCATAGAAACCAAAAATAGCACTAATGTGCCGCAAAGTCTGAACACTAGCAGCAGGTAGCACAAATGGTCTTGCTGTTTCAGCTGTGCAAGCGAAACGGAGCATGAGGCGAGAGAGAGAGAGAGAGAGAGAGAGAGAGTGAGAGAGAGGTAAAGTGAAACTCTCTATGCGCTGCACAGCGGAAGCATACAGTTTCTTAGGAAAAGCTTTATAACACTAAACGTATATTGTTACTTCCTGAATGAACAACTGATTATCACTTGGTTACCAGGTTACCACCACAAATTAAAATTCACATTTTTTTTTTGTCACATACACAGTACAATATGCAGTGAAATGCTTATATGACCGCCTGTGACCTTAAAATAAATTTAAAGAAGAGAGAACAATTTACAACAAGAAAATATATAAAGCAAATATATAGAGACCTATAATCAGGTAGAGTTTAAAACTTTACACTATTTAGAAAAACACCTTTAAAAAAACAGCAGCTAACCAAAGTATTATTTTTTATATGTCAGATTCATTTAGGGTAGGAACAAAATAATGATATTACAATACATTTGTAAGAACCTTGAAGGTTTTAAAAACCAAAATCAGCAAAGGATGTTATTATGCAGCATGATGTAAATCAGGGTTATGTATCTCGATGAGCACATTGAGAAGCGCTTTATTCCCTTTAATTAGTTTTATTTTAATGTTGTGAAATGAAATTAGTTCTAAATTATATTAAAGCAGGGGTAAGAATTCTATTAACATCAGCCTGTCTGTTTTTTTCTCTTGAAGTTTTTTTCTCTTGAACAAGCAACGATACTGGAAACTCCTTAGGAACTGTTTTTTATTTATTTATTATTTTTTTTCATATTTGTCACACATATAATAAACGATTGAGATCATCAAACAAATTTACACAAAGAGAAGCAAGTAAATACAAAATGCAAGTTTTAAAATGATGATTACATTTATTAAGGGAAAAAGGCTGCCCAAACCTACCTGAATCTACTGTATATAAAAAAGTAATTAACCACCTTGCTAAATCACAAATGAACTGTGATTATTTGAAAGTTGAGTTACATTTGGCAGACACCCTTATCTAGAGCAACTTACATTTTTATCTCATTATACATCTGAGCAGTTGGGGGTTAAGGGCCTTCCCCAACAGGGACAACTTGGTGGTCATGGGATTTGAATCCAGGACCTTCTGAACTGTATTCCAATGCCTTAACYACAGAGATACYCCAAGCTTGATTACTGTCGGATCATTTCAATCAAAGTGAAGTATGCTCAAAGATCTCAAAAAGCAGCACATCATGCCACGATCAAAAGAAAATCGAAAACAGATGAGAAACAAAGGCATTTCTAATATCTTGGGACTCCAGCAAACCACATATTCTGTGGACTGATGAGCTAAAAAGTTCACCGCCTAAAGAAGGCGTGGATCCCATTACATCTTCCGTAAAACTAACACAGCATTTCATAAAACAAACATCAAAGCAACAGTCAAACATGGTGGTGGTAGTGTGATGGTCTGGAGCTTCAGGACCTGGATGACTTGCCATAATTGATGAAACCATGAATTCTGCGCTCTACCAGAAAATCCTAAAGGAGAATGTCTGGCCATCAGTTTGTGATGCACATGAAAATGAAAATGATCCAAAACACACATCACAAGGTCAAAAACTGATGGCCAGACATTCTCCTATAGGATTTTCTGGTAGAGCTAGCAAGCCCACCTCTCAATGGCACCAAAAAAAAAAAAAAAAGTTTTTCGAGTGGCCTAGTCAAAGTCCGGACTTAAATCCGATTAAGATGCTGTGGCATGACCTTAAAGAGGCCACCCATGCTCAAAAACCCTCCAATGTGGCTGAATTAAAACAATTCTGCAAAGAAGAATGGGCCAAAATTCCTCCACAGTGATGTGAAAGACTCATTGCTCATTATCAAAAATGATTGATTGGAGTTGTTGGCACAACCAGTTAGTAGGTTTAGGGGTCATTACTTTTTCACTCAGGATCAGGCAGGTTTGATCAGCTTTTCTCCTTTTCATCATTTAAAAACTGCATGTTGTATTTACTCTGGTTACCACTGTGTAATAAAAAAAATACAAATATAAAACAGGAAGGGTCAAATACTTCTTCACAGCACTGTACATATGTAGGGGGGATGTGGAAATAACTCGTGGCCGAGTTCCTCTATTGTGCAAGGGGTGATGAATAACTGTGTGTACAGTTCCCAGGGACAGATGCGTCGCTTCCGCAAGCAAGTGATAGGTCATTCATCGATTTTCAAGGATCAGGCATTCTACTCGCTGAACGAGCACGGGAACAATGGCAGTGGGCACAGTTTAAATGTTTTACTTCGGCTCAGAGTCACAGTGCTTGAATTTGTCTTGAAGTAAATGTCAATCAGTTTTACACCTCCATTCATGAGAAATTTCATCACACAGCTCAGTTTGACTTGAATGCCCCTTGCAAGAATAGAAAATGGAAKAGAATCAAATGTTACAACAATCAACTTTTATCTTTGGGGTCACCTGAAATTATTAGTGTATGACAATCATCCCAGAAGAGCGCTACTGTACTGTAACATCAGTTCTGATACATTTTTCAGTRAAATACCATTAATTTAAAAACTTTCTCTGATTTATTTGGGCGGCACAGTGATTTATAGGTTAGCACTGTTGCCTTGTTCGATTCCCTCCTGTGGTCAGTGTGTATGGAGTTTGCATGTTCTTCACATGCTTAGTGGTTTTCCTTCCTTTAAGACCAGGGGTGTCCAAATCCAGTCCAGGAGGGCCARTGTCCAACACAGTTTGGTGCTTCTTCTTCTCAAACACAGCTGATTTGACTGATCTGCTAATTACTAGGTTCAGTGGGTGTGTTTAGGTGTTGGTGAATTACAAAGTGTGCTGGTCACTGGCCCTCCAGGACTGGATTTGGACACCCCTGCTTTAGACTGTTCCTGAAACAGTCTAAAGACCTGCAGATTAGGCTAATTGCCGTTCCCAAATTTCCTGTGATGTGTAAATGAGTGTGTGTATACAGGGTGTACACTGCCTCGTGCCCCAAGTCTCCTGAGCTAGGCTCCAGGCCCTTCATCCCACAGGATATACTCACTCAGTCATCATCGATACTGCTTAATCCTGTATTCAGGGTCACGGGATCCTATCATAGAAAACTTAGGGCACAAGGCGGGGTACACCCTAGACAGGATGCCAATCCATCGCAGGACACACACACGACGGCCAATTTGGGAACGCCAAGTAACCTAATCTACATGTAGGAGGAAACCGACCAAGCACAGGGAGAACATGCCAATTCCATGCACAMAGAGACAGGAAGCGAAACTGGCCGGGAACCACTAACCACTAACCACTACAGCACGTGCCGCCTAGAGTGAGAATACTTTCAACTTTGCATTGATTTACATGAACAGTTCAAACAAAACAACAACCTTACAACAGGACTTGATTTTTKTTGTTGCTGTTGCAGAACTCCTTCTGACCAATCAGAGCAGAGATCTCAGCAGCGCTGGTGAATGAAGGGTTAATAAATGGAGCCACGCTGTATCCAGCGTGTCCGAGAACGAGCAGTGAGGCAGAGCAGAAGCGCGCCGGTGTGTGTGTGCGCGCGCGTGTGTGCGTGTAACCTAATTTGGTCTTACTGGGCGTGGATCTCTCACAGTCCTGGAAAGGAAGAGAAGCAGAACAAGGTCTGAGGGAGGACAAAAAGAGCTCACATACCGGAGCGATCTCCTGCTAGAGAAAAGACAAAAAGACACCCAGGTGGAGGAACTTTAGAGGTAGGATTCTCTTTCATCTTCGTAGATTTGTTACACAGTATCCGTTTGTTCATTACTCTGGACTACTACTTCATTATTCTTTGGATAAAGAGTGGGGAAAGTTCTAGAGCAGGGCTGTTACCGTTACATATGGCAACGGCGTGGATCTGCGTTAGGAATGGAACCTGTAATCCGTCACAGACAGAAACAAACAGACACCAATAAATAAACAAACATGGGGTGAAGGAGTTTAAATGCTTGTTCTCATCATCTGTACGGCAGAACTGAGTGTTTATTCAGCCTGGGTGTTACTTGGACCAAACCACACCCTTGTCTCAGATTTACTATAACATGATGCCTAGGTATGTGTGTGTGTGTGTGTGTGTGAGAGAGAGAGTGAGTGAAAAAGCCAGAAAATTCAGCGCGCGCGCACGCACGCACGCACGCCCCGCAGTTAAGGGTTTCTTTCGTCCCCCCGCCGTGACCCCGCTTTTTCAGCCACACCTTCTCCACATCCGCCCTCAAGCACAGCATCCGAGCGCGCGCGCGCGCGCGCACACACACACACACGCGCACACACATACAGAGAGAAAGGGTGGGGTGTGGTGGGAGGAAACACTGACACTGTTCTTGTTTCTAGAAAGTGATGAAGGCGAACAGGCTGTTTAGATAAGATAAAAAAAGCGCAGGTCTAATTTACTGATATTATGAAGGTAAATGGGGGGAAAAATGATTCTTATGAAACGTGGCTAGTTTTCAATGCAGCTGGCAAGCAGAGAATAACATTACCACAAGAATAAGTTAAGTTGTTGTTTGACAATCATAAAAATTATTACTTGGTTAAAAGAAGTAATCATTGAAATAAATAAATAATAATAATCTACTTTAAAATAATTTCCTAATGCGCTTTTTACACAAATAGATATTAATTAGAAAAGCGAAACTGTATATTTTTACTGGGATTAGTTCATATTTTCACTTCGGCTGAAATAACAGCACCCGCGTGGTATAAGTGTATTCTAACGCGCTGGAGTTATTTTAAGATAAAACTTCATCCTTATCTGATCTGCTTGATGATCTTTGAGTCACTGTCCGGTTGCCGAACAGAGGATATTTGAATGGCAGTACAACATGAACTTTTGAAATGACAATAGATTAAAAATCTTGCCATGAACTAGGCACATTTTCCACATTAGTCACAAATCCAATGTAAACCAAATGCCATATAATGTTGTCACACAAAAAGTACATTTCTTTTAATGAAATTACAGGTTACAAAAAAATTAAGTTCCTCTCTGTTGCAGGCAGACATGTACGTGGGCTTCAATCTGAAATAATAATATCACTTAACTTTTTGACTATTTTCTATAACTCTTWATCTATTTAMCACTTTATCTAAGTGTTATATTGTCATTAATGCAAATATTATTACTATTTCGACTTGCTGGTGCACCTTATGTAGAGGTTCGTTCCTGCCTGTATATACAATCATCATGTACATAGAAATAGTATATGTGTATTATTTGACACCATTTTTACTCCATTAATGCACCTTATATTGTAAACTGTGYATTTCTTTATCTTTAACTTTGCATTTAAATAACTGGCTGCCGTTATGATAGAATTTCAACATTGGAATTAATAAAGTTACCTATCTATCTACCTWTCTAGTTATAAAACTTGGTAAACTGGCTCACTTTCAGTGCTTTCAATTGTCAAGCAAAAAATTATATTTTCCGCAGTATAATTTTAAGTTGTTGGTTGTTCAGGAAAAAATCTATTGTATTTCTGCTTTCACAATGCATTTTTTTAGGTCATTTAGTAACTGATGTTACTTGTGTTCCTGGTAACACCAATGACAACTTAAAGAAAAATCATAACTATTTTAAAAGTGGCTTCCATGTGTAAGACCACATGGTTTTTCAATTATGTCAAAATCAGTTAATTATTAGATGTTATCAGTTTTTATGTCCGATTTTTGACCTTCATTATTATAAAATGTTTAACGCCTATGACGGACTTAARAGATATGCATAACATTGCAAAATAACTGATGACACTTCTAATGAAATGAAGCGAGTCATTTGACATTGCCTTTTGCATTTGTCCAATGCATTTCACCTGGTGACGCAGGAACAATTTCAAATTGTCAGATGTATTTCAAAATAAAAATCTTTGAGTATAACAGTACCACCAATGGCATACCTTGGGGTGACTGATATTTATTTCATATTATTAATTCTCATCAATTATTGTTTCATGATTTTAGTGTTCAACTTGGTCCCACTTAGTGGTTCCACTTTCATGTATGATCATAGTGACAAGACATTTCCCTGGTCTTTTTAAAAAAGTGCTAATTTTTCTTTTGCAATATCATCAAAGGAAGAAAATGTATTCCATGGTTGAAAGTACATGCAGTACTATATTTTTCTGAATATATACAAGTAATGTTTCTGTCATGTTAATTGAAATGATTTTGAATGACCCAAATAATCTCTTCCCAACATTAGGTATGCTATTCACTAATACTGGAACAACAGATTTATGCATCACACATTTGCTGCTGAATGACTGCACTAATTAGGATATATACAGTATGTTGTTTTGATGTATATCCTCTTTTTAAAATTTATGTGACACCCCCTACATAGGTGGAGATCTTAAAGCCCAAAATCGTATAACATTGCAAAATAACACACAGATTGAACTTTTGAAAATTTTACTTCAGAACTTTATAGAACTTTATGTAGGTTTGTATTTGCATCAGGTGAGAGAATATCATACAATTTTCATTTATTCCATTTACTGACTATTTTAACGTCACATATGCACACAGTAAAATTCCCAGTGTTGATTTATCACTTTCAGAGSTCCTCAAAGTGGACTCATTTGAAGTGGGAGTAAAGCCATAGAGTGTTATTTTACCTCTGGGGATTTTCCTTTGCATTACAGCACAGGGAAAATATTTTCTTTCACATATCTGTGCTTGTTGGGAAGCCGAGGCCAGAGTGCTGCATCGAGCCGTCCCAGAGGAAAAGTGCTCTCAAAAATGTACCGTTTATGTCTCCTAGACAACCATGAGGTCTGTGTGAAACCAAAATGGCAAAACGTCCAATGGTGTATTTTCTCCCATGTTCTCAAAACGTACATAATCTCAGATTAGCCTGTTTTTAGGCTTCCTAAAGCTGTGAAACTTTTTCATTTCCGGGTACTCCGGTTTCCTCCCACAGTCAYTACAATACACAACAATACAATGCAACTGATTTTTAACACAAGTGAAAACATAAAACCAGGCAAAACACATCCTTGTGTGAATATTTAAGTAAAGATTTGAAGAAAATTTAAATAGGAGGAAGGATAGGAGGGAGTGTTGGACCTTTAAGCCACCCGAGCTGAGGGTTGTGGGCGGGGCTACTTTTTGTATGTGCAAATCTCTGCTTTGATTCTCCAACATAATTAACCTATATGAATTTACTGCACTTTGGTTCAACTGTATTTTTTCCCCCAAACATCATGTGTTAAACATTTTCTTGCTCAGAGAGGAAGTAACATTGCACAATCACAGCCTGCATGCTCATGACCTTCTTTGTGTTGTGTAAGAAGTGAGAGGACGTACAGGTGTGTCTGTGCATGGAAATGATTGTGTCATTAAGGGTACTGTGTGTGTGTGTGTGTGTGTGTGTGTGTGTGTAGTGTGTAGTTGAAACAACAAATCAAGACTGAACATGGAGGGTGATGAAGTGGAATTCCATGTGCAGTAGTCATATGATATGATTATGTACCTTTTATTTAATCATGGTCACACTGGGTCAGTCCAGATGCAGCGATCAGCAGCCGGATACACCATCTGAACCAAGCTCTGTCGAGGCCTAGCRTGAACCCACCATGTTCGAGTTTACAAACTACTAAATATTGTTTGACGTTACATGCAGTGGTACCCCGGCGTACGAACAAAGTTCATTCGCCTTGCAAATTTTCACCTTAAGAACTAAAGTTTTGCCAGAAATTAGCCTTGCCCGCCGAAGCATTTTCAGCATTTGAGCAACTGACCCAGTCACGTGTACTTCCGGTTGCGCGGTTGCCCGGTTGCCCAGAAGCTGTCCAAAACTTATTTGCATCAGTGGAAAGCCAAGCAAAGTGGGCTTACGTATTTTTTCTGGTGCTTTGGGGTTTTGTTTAAGATTTAGTAAAGACATGGAAGAATTTTAAGGTAAATGTTTAGGGCAGAGTTTAAACCCTGACTTTGAATGTTGCTACTGGTTGTACAGTAAATTCAGATCTCTCCACTGGTTCATTAAGTAAGRCCTTAAGCTGCTCAGGTATATTATTGAATTAAATTCTTTTTTGGGGGGATTTTTTCCAAGATTTTCTCCCTAATCWAGTCGTGTCCAATTCCTCCCCGTCACTAGGGGGCTCTCACATAAAGGCTACTACTACCACTCAGCCGGGAGGGCTGAAGACTATCACGTGTTTCCTCAGAACCACGTGACGCCAGCCGATTGCATCTTTTTGAACCGCTGGCTCACGCACTGTTGGTAACACATTCGGAGGACAGCGCTATCCGCTCCTTCCGCTTGCGTGAGCTCACAGACACCCCTGATTGGCTGTAGAGCCGTGATTAATGTGGGAGCACTAAGTACCTCTCAGTCCCTCCCCTCTGAGAGAGCTCATACATAACATAAATTGCAAATTGCTGTGTATTTAGCACTTATGTGTGACCTTAATGTTTTTTTTTTTTGTTTGCAGTTTTCCCTGAACTTGGAAGACCAGATTACCCCTGCACCAACTAGAGAGTTTCCACTCCTCACAACATTGGGACCAACAGCTTGAATTAAATCATCTCATTGAGATTAGCTTACTTTGCAAAAAACATCCAAATTTCCAGTCATGCCCTTGGTAGTGTTTCAGACGTCACGCCCGATGTGGGCCCGCCTGGCGGCACTCATCTTCACCTGTGTGGCGTTTAGCGTGGCTGCTCATGGTGGGCATCTGAGTGGTGGCATGTATGACTGGTGCATGTTCTGCTGGGTGTTCAGCTTCATCGGCACACTGTTGGTGCTGATCGTGGAGGTGATGGGCCTTCAGACGCGTACCCCTGTCTCGTGGAACAACTTTCCCATCACGTTGGCATGCTACGCCGGTCTGTTTTGCCTTTCTGCTTCCATCATCTTCCCGCTGTACTATCTGAAAGGCTACACATACAGTAATGAGACACGTGACTACAGGATCGTCAGCACCGTCTTCTCCTGCCTGGCCACAGTGGCGTACCTGGTGGAGGTGAGCCTGACGAGGGCGCGGCCTGGAGAAGTGGCCGCCTACATGGCGACAGTACCCGGCCTTCTGAAGGTCTGCGAGACATTTGTAGCCAGTGTCATTTTTGTGTTCATCAGTAATCCTGTGTCATATGATCAACATCCGGCATTGAAATGGTGCATGGCTGTGTACTGCATCTGCTTCATTATATCTGCTGCCATTGTTGTGATGTGCGTCGGAGAGTGTACAGGCTTCCTTCCATTTCCGTTTGCCCGTTTCCTCTCTGCTTACGCCTTATTGGCTGTTGCGATGTACCTCTCTGCTACTATCATCTGGCCAGTGTTCAAGTTCGACAGCCATCACARCGGTCAGTCTCGAAGGCCCTCTWATTGTGCTTTTCCCTGTTATTGGGATAAACTGGTGATAGTAGCCTGTCTGACGGGCCTTAACTTCCTGATCTATTTAGCAGATCTTGTGTATTCTGCACGCCTTGTGTTTKTCCRTGTTTGAAAGCTCAGAAAGAAACAAGAACCAATGAATGTTTAACCTTTTCACCAGGTATAGTCCAATAGTCAATTTTCCCATCACGATATTTCCTCTATAATTCTAAATGGAAAGTTGCTTTTGATTCGAGTGGAATTGAAATTAAATTCGAGTGGAAGTTAAAACCAAGACATTAGGCAGGTATTAATGATTGTACCACAGGGATGTTTCTCTAGTCATGTCAGAAAGGTTTCTTGAATGAACCTCCCCAAGGTTGACTCCTCACTGTTAGCAGTATGTAGCTTAGCAAGGAGGTGAATTTGACAGAAAGATTTGTGTTCTCAGTTAAAACTGACTGCTCAGACTGCTAATAATGAMCTCACGTCACAAGTTGAGCAACATTATTAARCTTAATTGCGTAGTGCAGCTTTAATACGTCATGTTAGCTTTCTGCTAACATTAGCGGGTTAGCTGCCTTTGTTACTAAGGCTGTAGCAAGGTCAATCACTCTCAGTCCTTTGTAGTCAAAGTGTGTCTGTCGTGTTTTTGTGACGGTGTCATAAAGACAAAGCAAGACGCGAGTTCAGATAGCAACACGGATCTAGCTAACTTGAATGACCCGGCTAGATTCTTAGTGAAATTTAAAACTTGGGGGAAAAATCATTTGTACTGGTTCACAAGGTAATCCTGTGCACTATTTCCTTTCTTAATGTCGGTATATATTTCACATGATAATTTTATGAAAGTTGAAATATCATGATATATTGCAAAACGGATTATTGACAAATGCCTGAAGTTAACCACTGTTGCCTTTTTGTGAAACCCACATGTGCCTGTATGTATTTGTGACTATATCTATCTTGTTCATATGATAAGCTTTGCTTCACTATTTCATTTTTACAATTTCCACTGTGGCCTTTACGCGAGACACTGCTTAGCTGAGACGGAAGCAGCACTGTGCCTGTACGTGTTACATTTCTATAATCTTTAACAACATTTACATGTTTTTTTACACAGTATTCAGTAACTGAATTTTGCATTATCCTGCTGGGGAACGAATGAAAACATTAGCATTGGAGATGTTTTATGGTTTACTACGTGTACTGGACCTTAATGTGAATTCAATGGGTTTTATCATTTCCTTAAACTTTCTATTTTGAGTTACTACTAAATACCAACAGATACTTCTTCTGTAAACAAATGATCCCCATTAGAGTAACATTTGACAAGCCATTAGGAACAACACCTCCATTAAACTACCATCAAACACCACCAACAAAACTTTTTTAATTATATATATATATCCAGCAGGGTATAGTAAAACAATCACAGCTGCATAATTTAGCAAATCTTGCAATAGTGTCTATTTTTACAGTATTTCAGACATGATCTTGAAGTGTCATATTTTCAGTGTTAAGTGAATGAAAATGTCACGTTTGAGCTTTTTGCACGCTGCTGCATTTATTGATGCCAAAGTTCAGTGTTTAAATATATAGACGTAATAAATTCTTGCATTTTAACTGCCAGATTGATGTGTGGGTGTGTGTTTTTTCCTTTCATTTTCATTTCAGTGTTCAGAATACAATATTTGTAAGAACATATATAACAATATTTTTTAATTATTATTATCTATAGTATCTATCTATCTGATTTTTCATGTCTAAATCAGCGATTCTCATGCTGACGTCTGTGAAGCATTGCCGATGGTTCTGCAGTTTGTTTTGTTACAGTGGTGTAAATGTACTATTACAGAGGTTATTCTATTCATTATTGAGGTTTTATAGTTATTTTTGTGTTTGACAAGTCAATTGGATTGGATGGGCTGAAACCTTAGTAACTGAGTTATAACTTATATATAGGAGTAACTATATATTATAGTTATACTTATAACAAATAGGTTCTGCCAGTCAAAATGTCAGGAAAAAAAAAACTCAATTGGACAAAGAGAAACAATATAATCATATATGTTTTAAAGTTTGGATTGTGTTCATTTAGAAACATGAATTGAGACAGCCYATGTAATTCACATCACATTAACTTCAACTGGGAAGTCTGAATTTTACATGGACATTTGGGCATTTGGCAGCTCTTATCCAGAGCTTATCACTGGATAGATGCTTACACTCGGTTACCAGGTTACTAACTAAGTGCCATCAGTCAAACAGTTGGGAATGGGGTTTGGGGGAATGGATTAGTCCAAGTATTAAATAAACAGATATGCCTTGAGTCGTCATTTAAAGCTTGCCAAAGATTCAGCTATACGAACTTCTAGGGTAAGTTCATTACACMACCTAGGTGCCAGAACAGAAAAGAGTCTGGATGCAGGTCTTTCTCGGGATGGTGGGACCAGACGAGCAGCGCTGGAGGATCGGCATGAACGTGGTGTGGTGCATGGCGTGATTAGATCTGAGAGGTAAGTGGGTGCTGGACCATTTTTAGCTTTGTAGGCAAGCATCAGAGTTTGGAATTTGATTTTGGCAGCTACAGGAAGTCAGTGCAGGGAGCAGCGCAGTGGGGTGGTGTGGGAGAATTTGGGAAGGTTGAAAACGAGACGTGCAGCTGCATTCTGGATCAACTGCAGAGGACAAATGGTGGACAAAGGCAGACCAGCCAGGAGTGAGTTGCAGTAGTTCAGTCTTGATATAACAGGGGACTGAACAAGCACCTGAGTAGCCTGTGTAGAAAGAAATCCTTCTGATGTTGTAAAGAAGAAATCGACAAGAGCAAGTAAGGTTAGTAATGTGTGGGGAAAATGACAGAGTTACTCCAAGATTGTGGGCAGTGGCTGAAGGAGTGCTCTTTCTGTTGTCCAGGGAGATTACAAGGTCTTGACCGGGGGATGAATCACCTCTGGGTAACATCATTTYGTAAGCATGTTAGTAGTTCCCACTGTTATACTGATGACTCACAGTTATATGTCTCGGCACAGCCAGATGAGAGGCATCAGCTTGTTGAGGAATGTGCGACACTGGATGCTTATTAACTTCCCACTGCTTAATTCTGACAGGACAGAAGTTCTCATGTGTAGGCTTTACAGACTCGGAGAACGCAGGTGCAGTTAAGATATTTATTATTTCTGAACAAAGCAAACAAACCAGTTAAGAGAATCCAAAGTCGATGGTCGTTTAAGCAGGCAAGGGTCAGGCGATGTGCGTCGGGCATAAACGGGATCAGGCTAAACTCAGAAACGAAAACACAAACGAGGTCAATATCAAAAGGCAGGTATTCACAAAAGGCTTGGTAACGACTCTGGAGCTAATCACAGGGGGCGTATACTTCGCAACCACCGGACGTGTGTGAGTCTCTTTTATTCGTTCTGTAATTAGTTTCAGGTGTTTAGTATTCAGGTGAACCGTGGCATTGGTGTTGGGAGTTGTAGTCCTTTGTAGTTCTGACATCATGCAGATCTCATTCTGTTTCATCATGTGCAGCAGTAAAAAACACTTGGTGTGATTATTGATTCCAATCAATTTGAAATCATTCGAAGCTCATGGAAATAATATTACCTGAAATCACATCTCAGAAATATTGCCAARATAAGAAATATATTGTGACTACATGATGCAGAAAAACACGCTTATGCTTTTGCAACACCTTACTGTGTCTATGTATAAACAAGCGCCAGTTAGTCCAGAATGCAGAAGCCACAAAGAACCAGAGAGTTCTCACTATACTCAGAAGATATGAGCACATCACCCCTATCTTATCCACACTGCACTGGCTCTACTACTGCTAACCTAAAATGCACTGAATGGTCTTGGTCTTACCATGGTACCTGAGTGAACTGTTAACTTCTGGTTCTCGCTTTTACTTAAACWGTCATAGCTAGTCCTGTCAGATTCCCTGCTTGAATATTAACTCAAACACGTTTCTAGTGATACTGAAATTCCAGCATCCTAACACACAGTATGACTTGAGATCATTCCCTGCTACTTGATATCATCCAAATGAGGATACTGTAGCTTTCCTGTTCAGTCTGGTTCCTCCTAAGGTTTCTTCCTYGTTGTCATCTCAAGAGGTTTTTCTTTGCTATTGGTGAACTCGGCCTGCACATAAGCTATACATATTTCCTGACACTTTTCGAACTCATTTTAATAATTGTTATTTTTGATTCTTAAAGCTGCTTTGCAACAATGACCCCTGTTAAACGCACTATATAAATAAAACCGAATTAAACTGGACTGAATTTAAATAAATAAAATCAAATTCAGGTTTTGGTCATCATAAATATTTCTGCACCGAATATCAACGGTGACGTTTGTCACCCAGAATGAAAGTATAATGTAAGTAATTGAAGCCAAATTTTACAAATATCATTCTGTGTAAAAATGCATTCCAAAGTTCATCTGAGACTCATATGAAACGCCTGAGTCCCAATCAGCTAAATCGATTTCGGATGCAGTTGATATAAATTCCTTCCCTAGAAATAGTTATATAGCTAACCGGAACTAGCGTTATGACTTAGCAGAACTTTTAAAACTTACTCAAGCAATATACATGCTCCAGGTGATAAATGTTGTGGTGTTCAGAGCAGGACCATTTATAACAACCAAAATCTATTGTAATGTAATTACAGTGCCGATGAAAAGATTTCAGCTTCTTTTAAGTTTTTGAAATTTTGTTTTTTTCACACTCATCTAAAAATGGAATTAAATATTTTTTTCTTCAATATTCTACATACAATCCCCATTTTTGTTATGACACTTGCAATTAAGCTCTGGCACATCCTACTCCRATCAATGACGCTTCTACATCTTGAGTGGAGTCCACCTGTGCCTAATTGACTTAACTGGACATAATTAGGAAGGCGCAGACCCGTCTATATAAGGTCTTACMGTAGGTGGTGTATGTCAGAGTGAAAACAGATTCATGAGGTTGAGAGAATAGACAGTAGACAGTATTGTGTCAAGACACAGATCTGGGGAAGGATACAAGAAACTGTTTGCAGCACTGACTACACCTATGAGCATGGCAGCCTCCATTATACTTACATAGAAGAGATTTGGAACAACCAATAGTCTTTTTAGATTTGGCCGCCCAAGCAAACTGAATAATGGGGATAAGAGGCCTTGGTCAGAGAGGTAAACAAGAATCCAAGTGTCACTATAACTGAGATTCTGAGTTGACTTGTGGAGATTGAGGAGACTTACAGGAGGACAACCCTGCCTGCAGCACTCCACTAATCAGGCGTACATGGTACATTGGCCAGACAGAAGGCATTCCTCACTACACGGCACATTGCAGCCAGCATGGAGTTTGCTGAAAAGCACAAGAGAGAGTCTCAGACCATGAGAAACAAAGATAGATTTCTGGTCTGATGAAACAAAGATCTATTTGGAATCAGGAAATCAGGCACTGCACATCATTCTATTTAACCCAGMYCTACCATTCCTGTGGGGATGTTTAGTTGTGACTGTGCGATTAGTTAGTTTAGAGGGAGGTTTGATGCAGCTAAAATAAACTGAAAACCAAATCAAAACCTTGTCCAGACTGCTCAGGCTCTCTGGCTGGGATTTATAGTTTAGCTCAACAAGACCATGACCTGAAGCAGAAGACCAACAAWACACAGGAATGGCGTGGCCCAGACAGAACTCAATAAAGCATCTCTGGAGGGGCCTGACAGTGGCAGTGTGCAGACCCTGCCTRTTTTACCTGAGTGAACTTGAACGATTCTGCCAAGAAGGATGGAAAAAACTTTCCAAGAGAAAGGCGTGTCACGCTTGTAGAATAATTCACAATGTTGATTTATTGTATTAATTAGCAGGGTAGAATTAATTAATTCATTAATAATCATTTGTAATTCCACCACCAAGCTTTTGACGCCTCACTAACTACTGTTGCTATGGTAACATTTGAAGAGAGAATTTTATGTAGCATTTTTGAAAGGAGTCTCCAGTGTGACAAAGATTAGCTGTAAGTTCTAGAAAAATCTTGAAGCTGCAGAGCTTTGTGACTTACGGTTTCTCAGTAACGTGACAAAATGTTTTATTTTGTCTTAATAGTTTAAAGAAGGGGAAAATGCTCGAGTCTGGTGAGGGAACAAATGCTCATTAGCATGTCAAACAGATAGTAACGTGTTTCACGGATTTTCAACATTGAATGTAAATATAAACCKCTAAAAAGTGACCAATTGTTATTTGTTAGCCTAAAATAGTTAGCTTTGATGATTTGCTGTGGTATTAAATGACTGAACACATGCTGTGAGATATGCTGTTATTGTAAAATAATCAACTTTTTAAAGTATTCCTAACTTAGCGAAAGTATAAATATACTTTAAAATAAATTGTCAAATATTCAATAAAAATTGGCAAATCTATTGGCAMATCAGCTTTATGTCTCTTTTTTCCACTTTTAGCTTAACTAACTACATTTTAGTCTCTCCTTCTTTTGAAAAATTACCCTGGCCCTGATTTAATCGGACTGGATAATAACTTTTAATCCAGGCAAAGTTATAAATCTATRCTTTACCGCAGTAGTAGGCAGTACTATTGTTGAGGTTTTATTTTTATATACCCTGGGTGAAGAGGAGATCATATGATATACATGTGCTATATTGATAGTTTTGGGAGGAGCCCGTAAGGAAAAACTGGTTGATTATGTCTGGAGTATGGAATCTTAACATGACAGACCTCTGTGTATCCTGCTCAAAAGTAAGTACAACTAAGTGAACTTGATGATTTGAGTGTCTATGAAAATGCACTTGAAACCTTTCTGGCTATGACTGCTTTACTTTAATGGTCCTGAAATTAAGGAGAGTATATGGAAGAGGTCGGCGTGCAGTATAGGTGTTGGTTTTTGGAATTCATAGTGCTCCTAATATTTTATATTCTTTGTTTTACATGCTTGAAATCAGAATTGAAATGAAGTAGGCGATTAAAGTTATAATAATCATAGAGAAAGCAAAAGTAAAGGATAGTAATCTGCTGCTTTGGAAGCTACCTTTGTCCTTTAACCTTAAAACGCAAGAAAAACAGGTTGATAATATTCTAGTACAGTAACTGGATCCCCGTCATCAGCTCTTGAAAGTGCATGTATACAGTAACATATAGTAGGAATATATAACTTACTAGTAATAGGGTGTCTGATATTCGTAATTCACTCTATATAACTGTTTATCTAAATTTTTTTAATGTACATTCCACTTCAAAAATATTGGAACAGCAAGAGCGATTCTTTATTTTTAACATACACTGTTGACATTTGGGATCAAGATAAAAAAAAAAAATGTATACTCAACTACAGATCAAATTTAAAGTTTCATTTAATGATCTTTACATCTAATTGTCTTAAACAACTTTGATAAAACAACCTTTTGTTTAAACCCATACAGTTTTCAAGATATCAGGTCAGGTGTTTCTTGTGTGCTCTTTAGATCTGTTGTTTAAGCAATGCACTTTATAGCTCTTGCCTACTCGTGCCTGTGTAGACTGCAAGCCAACATAAAGACCAGAGAGCTGTCTATGGGAGGAATTCAGCAAAGAATTAGTCTCACCATTTCAGTTCTTTTAAATGAGGATTTACAGTGCCTTGCAAAAAATATTCATACCYCTCGACCTTTTCCACATTTTTTCATGTCATAATCACAAACATGAATGCATTTTATTGGGATTTTATGTGATAGAACAACATAAAGTGGCACATAATTGTGAAGTGGAAGAGAAATGATAAATGCTTTTCAAAAAAAATGTTTACAAAATCTTTTCCTTCCATTTCACAATTACTGTACAGTATGTGCCACTTTGTGTTAACAAGTATAAAATCCGAATAATATAAAATCCCAATAAAATCCATTCACGTTTGTGGTTGTAACGTGACAAAATGTGGAAAGGTTCAAGGGGTATGAATACTTTTGCAAGGCACTGTGATTCGTCTGCAGAGTTTTAAAGAAGTCCTTACAAAGATAAAACAAACCTACTGCAGATGTTATCAGTTAGCTGAGACATGTTTTGTGCTTGAGCTAGGGTTAGGGTTAGTGTGACAAAGATATTTAACACAAGCTTGATAAGACATAAATGCAATTTATGTAATTTGTTTCTTAATAAACAAGTTTTTTAAGTAACAAGCAATAATAATACATTTCTATAGCAACAAAAAAGTGTTTGGTGAAACATCTGTAATTTAAACTTAAGAAAATAACAATAATAATAATAATAATAATAATTATTATTATTATTTTAAGTTTATTACATTACAGCTATGTATATCAGTTTGACTTTTGGTTTATCATTTTATTGTTGCCAGTTTATTATTAATCCACATTTACAGTACAGTACAGTGCTGTCCATAAGAGAACTTGCATTGTTTGAAAATTCATTTCCACATCATAAAAGTACAGGATCATATATGAAATTGGTATGTAAACACACAAACTTCTAAACATATTAGTTTCTATTTTTAAAGTATTGTGTAACTTGTTTCTGAATAGCAGAAAAAAAAGTTTTTGAATTATTTAAGGCTAATTTTTTTTGTTGTTGAACTAGGCCCATAACTTGTATTTTTGTTTATTTATTTCTTTACAGCAAAAAACATATAAAAAATATGCAAACAACTGGAACAGCTTGTATGAGTATATTAATATATTCATAAACAATATTAATAATAGACCAAATGTTTATTTACAGGCATGGTGATCTGGCCTCAGTTAAACATCATCGACTGCCCTGATCGTGCTGGTGGATCATGGCGTTTATCCACGTGGCACGCATAGTTGCTCTGCTATCGTCTTGTACGTCCTTTGGCTTCGTAATATGGAGTCGCAGGTGGCATGGAGAAGTCAGTGTATTGTGTTTGTTTTGCTGGTCCTTCAGCTTCCTCGGCTCTTTTTTGGTCCTGGTGATGGAGATGTTCAGTTTAATTAGTTGTGTCAGGCCGGAATTCTGCCGCAACATTGCTGTGCTCATCTCCAGTTACGCAGCGATGTTCTGCCTTAATTATCTTTCCATTCTACTTTCTAAAAGGCCAAGAAGACAACGCGTTTTACCTCCACTGCATAGCGGCTGAGCTCTTCTCATGTCTAGCTGTGCTGGCGCACTTTGTGGAGGTTTGGATCATGTGGATTAGTGCAGATTGCTATATGGCCACCGGAGCAGGTCTGCTACAGGTGTCTCAGATGTATGTAGCAAGCTGCATCTTCTTCTTCCTCATCAATACAGTGTCATTCAGAGACGACCCACTTGTGATAGGGAGCTTGGTTGGGTATGTACTGTGCTTCATCTGGACATTTGTTAACATCATGTCCAATGCTTTGCACAACGAAGACAGACGAAAATGGCTAAAAGGGTTGGACCTGATTGCTGTGATCATGCAGCTGGGTGCCTCCAGCCCTGTTTTCCAACTCAGCCAAGATCTGCGCCAAATTGTGTGCTCTGGATTATGCCGGGATGACCTGGGACTCTGGCCTGAGACTAGACTAATGGTTGTGGTTGCACTAACTGCCCTTAACTGCCTGCTTTATTTGCTCAGCATGTGCTGTTGTTGCATGGTAGGTTCAAATGATGATCAAACAGAAGAGAACAGCACAAGCTCCATCAATTCTGACMCTTGTCCCAGACAAATTCCAGAAACACAAGCGGTTTTGCCAGTGAGAAGAGCTCTACAACAGTACAACACAACAAGGAGCAATCAAAGCGTGAGCAAGAAAACTCTAAGGATCCAAAATAGCACGTTACACATTAAAAACAGTCATATTCAGGTTATTATAGTTGCTCAATAAAATATAATTATGAATTGGAGCCTGGAACTAGAATATGTTGTCTATATACTGTATGGTTGATAATGGCTGGTATGAAAGTCTGCATGTGAGCATCTTAAATAATCCTGAGACAATTCAAATAAATGATAATGTCACTGTATTGTTTAAAAAAAGTGTTTTGGATCAGTATAATTATTGTTTATTCAGCATCAATAGTGTCTGATTTATCACCCAAACCTCAATTTAAGTCAAATGTGATCCAATATATGGAGAATGTGGTTTAAAATGTGATTAAAATACATGAAAAATGTGAAAAAAAACAGTAGAATTTAAATATCATTAAAGTATAGCATGTGCTATGTAGTTACTGACACATTTTTACTTGTTCTTTGCCGACTCCCAGGGGCGGATCTACCGGGGTGGCACGGGGTGGCAATTGCCACCCTAAGAAAAWGCCTTGCCACCCCATTTGCCATCCCATCACTAGTTTCCTATGAGTTTTTTTTAATTTATCTAACGTTCCAATCCAGATTCAAGTCAATCACACATCAGCCTTTATGTCATTTTTATAAGACAATTTAAAAAATGTTCACCCTAGTGTATACACCGAATATGAATAGCGTTCCTTGAATCCACACCATGAAAAAAAAACATGCAAGGATGCTTGCTTCAGTGTTGCCACCCCTCATAATGATTTTCTAGATCCGCCCCTGCCGACTGCTACGGTACTGAAAGCCGTATTATTTATATAGCCGTAATATTTGTGTAAATTGAATACAGTATGAATAAAATGCAAACCTATAAGTKTAGATAACTTTTGATTTATTAACACTAACTTCTGTTTCCTCCCACAGTCCAAACTCATGCAGAGTAGGATAATTGGCTTTCCCTTCATGATAAAGCAGGATATAGACGATGAGTGAGTGAGTGAGGTTGAGGTTGTGCTGTTATAGGGAAGTAATCAATGAAGGGACAGTGCCTGACTCTACAGTATGTAAGTGAAGTTCCTGGAAGTTTTCCAAAACAGCAAACCTTGGTTTGGTCTGTTTTATTTCTCATACATTTCAGCAATTTACCAAAACTGACAATTTTTTAAAAATTATTTGCTTAACATATAGTCTCAGGTACAGTTTGTGCAGTTTTATATATATAAAAAAATAGCTGCTTAGGTTTACTGAACATCCTGCAGACCCTGCCACGGTGCTTCTGAGAAGTTTGTCGCACCTGCTCTTTTTTTCATGAGTGCAAAACCCAGAAGCATTTTTCTTTTGTCTGAAAAATGGGCTTTTACATAATATTCTGCCACATTCTCCAGCCTACAGATATTTTCCTGTAAGATTTATCTTTGTTTTTTTTGCTTGAATACTAATGTTTAGAAATCAGAAATGTTTTTTTTTTTTGTACTGACTTATCAAAAAAGGCAAAGTCCTCAGGATAATGCATTATAATTGAAATGATAATGTAATGCAACAAATTTGTTAACATAAACCTATAGTTTGCTTTGCAGCGGGAAGTATCATCAGTGGTGCTTTAATACTGTAGAAAMACTTTATCACAAATCAGAATCAAAGAAATTAACATAAATTAATTTATGACATAGCAGAAGTATACTGTAACCAGTATTCACTATTCAGTAATTTAGAAATGGCATTCACAACATCCTCTTCTTTATTCATGTTTACATGGTTTATCCTGTGTAGGTGTTGCAGGGCGACTAATCCCATCCCGGAAAGCCCAGGGCACAAGTTAGGGTACAACCCCTATATGATGTTTAATACACCACATCACACCACTGTTACTGATTATTCTTTATATAGCTCACTCTCCATATCTCTCTCAATCTAGACTGATCGGTTTAGTTTTGTTGTACAGCAATCAAGTCACTCTGTGTGTGTTTTAGAATTTGTAGATCTAATACACATAAAACCGTCCACTTGCAACAAACGCTTCATGTTAATAAAGTCGTGGATTGCATTGCTGTGGCAGCACAACACAAGCAAATACACTGTTTACTTTGACTGTGTGAATAGGCTTTTTAAATCCATGGAATCAACAGACTTACATTGTTTATGTTTGTAAAAATGATATTAGACTAAATTTATTTACTTTAAACAAAACATGAAATTGAATTGCAGATAAGGGTACTTTTATTCTAATGAAACCCTCTCAGATGCCCTTTAGACGTGAGTCATGCTTTAGCTACAGGATGCTCTCGGCTACAGTCCTGGTCTTCTCTGTGGAATTTTGATTAACGCGTAACAAAGAGGCAGAAACATCAACTAAGAGCATAAAATAAGCACATGCTGACAAGAGCTGACACCAGACAAATCTAAACTAGGAAACTCACTGGCAGCAGAACATTAATAGGGTGCCTTATATAAGACAAAAAGGATCTACAGGTGAAAGTGATCATGTCATCAGTGTGAATAGCCAGGGATGAGAGGTGATGTAGTGTAGCGAGGACTGGGATTTGTCGTGCCTTGCTCATATCATTCATACATGCATTAGCTAGTTCAAGAGTAAGAAAAAAAACAGCAGTAGTGCATCATCTCCATCAAACCAGTGACTGCCAAACTACAAGATATACTTTGAAACCTGATGCATGATAAAAACAGCCCGATAACTCTTTACGTGATCTTAATAATAAATGGCATTAAAAACGTTTCGCAGTGGGAATGAGTGATAAATAGAAGACAAGTGTAGAAACTCTCCATAGTGGTTAGTTATACACCACCTGGTCAAATTATTGGGCTGTATCAAACAAAGGAAACAACTAAGGAACTGGATTAAGAACCCTTCAACAAATTATCACTTGGAAGGATTGAACACTAGACGAAACTGCATGGTTAAAAAAAAAAGCATTTCCATACACACACACAATGTGATGAAAACTCATGCAACAGGATTGGGACTAAACAGCTGTGTGGCCATAAGAAAAGTGCTCTTTAGTGAGACTTTCCAGGAAAAGCGCTTGAATTTGATAGGAAGCATAAAGATTGGAGTTTGGAGAAATGGTTAAAGATCACATTGTCTGTTCATATTGACTCTCAGAGTTGGGTAGTAACGAGTTACATTACACCATACTTTTTACTTTTACTTGAGTAGATTTGTGAAGAAGAAACGCTACTCTTACTCCGCTACATTCGGCTCCACTCGACTTGTTACTTTTCTAACCATTTATTCTACACTTTAGATATTCTTTGTGTTTGCCAGAGAAATGCAGCTGGTGGATCTACCACATGACTGTGTTTCACCAATCAGATGTAGCAACAATGATCACATGACTACGTTTGCCCAATCAGCCGCAATAACRATAACTGCATGGAGTCACATGACCACCAGAAGGGGGAGGGGTTTGTCTTCAGCAGTGATAGACAGAGAAGCAAAAATGTCGCAGCTAGTTTAGCTGTTTTATTTATTTTAATGTTGCAGTGTTAACATATATCTGATTAGAAAAATAAACTAGAGGCTAAAATATATATAATTTTCTTGYATTTGTTCTGCTGGACACAGTTTATGGTGAAGTGAGACTCTTGTACATACTGTATGTTCTAATGTTATTTTCTGCTGAGTCATTCGCAGGGCGACTGAATATACAGTACAGTATATCTCACACAGGAAATAGTTACACTGTTCAAACTTATATATGTTACCTACTGTAGGGATTTATTTCAAAAGCTTTATATTGTGGAAAAAAGGAGATTAGGAAATTTGTGTTTCCCCTTCTTTAATTTGCTATTTTTTAAAATATATTTATTTTTATTAATTAGTTTTCTTTTGTTTACTTAATTATTTTTATTATTTGGAAATGCCAGGAATTGTTCATTATTTTATTATTTTTTTTCTGGCTGCTTACATAATTTCTAAAAAGAAATACACTTACTAATATTATTTTGAAGTACACCTCCACTTACTTGAGTACAATTTGTGGCTACTCTACCCACCTCTGTTGACTCTCTCAGGTCTGGAGTCAGTGTTATGATCTGCGGTTGCTTCAGGTGGCAACGTTATGTGGCAATAAAATGATGTTCTGCAGGTACTGAATGACCAGGTTATCACATCTATGGAGTGTTTTTCAGGTATTCCAGGACGCAAATTGTGTGAGAGTGTTTCTGGGAGCATGAAGAATCATTTTCACACATGAACTGGCCACCACACTGTGTGCTGTAATCAAAGCTAAAGGTGATTGAATGCAATCTTAGAGTGTGTAAGACATTTGATTTGGCCAGGCAGTGAGCTTCTCCTCATTAGTACAGTAGACAGCATGTACACCTGTCATGCTTTTCACCGGGCTTTGAAAATGGGAGGCTGTGTTGCCGTTCACCATGACTTGTTCGGACCTCAATGCAGGTACGCTAAATTGGCAAAAGTATTCCCTCACCCATCAAAATCATTGAATTCAGATGAATCATTGAATCTCTTCCATGGTTACAGGTGTATACCATCATGTACTTAGCCATGCAGACTACTTCTACAAACATTTGTGAAAGAATGGGTCGCTCTCAGGAGCTCAGTGAATTCCAGCGTGGTACCGCGATAGGATGCCACCTGGGCAATAACTCCAGTCGTGAAATTTCCTTAATAACAAAGTGGAAGCRATTGGGAACGACCGACAGCAACTCAGCCACGAATCTGTAGGCCGTGTAAAATCACGAGCGGGGTCAGCGGATGCCGAGACACATAGTGCCGACTTCCTGCAGAGTCTACAGACTTCCAAACTTAATGTGGACTTTAGATTAGCTGAAGAACAGTGCGTAGAGAGCTTCATGGAATGGGTTTCCATGGCGGAGTAGCTGCATCCAGGTTTTACATCACCAAGTGCAAAGCAAAGCATCGATGCCGTGGTGTAAAGCAAGCCGCCTCTGGACTCTAGAGCAGTGGAGATTTGTTCTCTGGAGAGATTAATCACGCTCCTCTCTCTGGCAATCTGACTGATGAGTCTGGGTTTGGCGATTGCCAGGTGAACGGAGAATGGGTTACTTGTCTGACTTCATTGTGAGTTTGGTGGAGGGGGATTATGATGTGGGGTTTGCCCTGGAAGTAGGGGTGGCTATTTGCATCAATCAACAGACCCAATCAACATTATAGTTTATAGTAAATACACAGAGTATAAGAAAGACATAGAAGTTCCTACAAAGCGTCACAGCGTCCTCCAAAAAAAGGTATGTAACCTTTGAAAACTGAATCTTCAAAAATAAATGCATAGATCATTGTATGTTTATTCTTCCTGTGTGAAGTTTAAAACCAGTTTGTCTCATATGTTTCGAAACCCTGGTGATAATAAAAAGTAGTAATGTGAAGCACCACTATGAGATATAGAGACACAGGTCGTTAGGGCAAACTTATCAGCCGCAGTCCGAGGTGAGGGCGTGTAAAATACCCAAACTGACAGCRTTATGTGCTCAAATCAAAATGTTGAGTAAAAGTGGTGTTATAGTGCCCGATGCTCTTATAAAAATGAAAATCTACCAGAATTCTCCATTTTATATGTCTGTTCATATAAATTGACATCTTGGCCTGACCCAGGATAAAATACATCAATTGACACCTGAGTGTATTTTTCCTGGTATATTTAAATTGAAATTTAGCTGAAAACACTTTAAGGTAGAGAGAGTTTAGGAGCGAGAGAGAGAGAGAGAGAACAGTGTAGAATATCTGAGTGTAATTTGCATTGCCTTGTGAGGAATGAAATTAGAGGAAAGTCAGTGAATAGGCGCGATACACAAGCCCCCCTGAGAACATTAAATAGYGCTTTAGTTCTTTTTAAAAACCATCAGAACCGTTCAACAACGGGTTTCTCTTGTAAAAACCGGTACATCTTGCAAACCAGATTTCTACTGTAGCACTCAGCAGGGACTCTGGTACGTGTTGTCTGTGAATGTGGCTGAAGCCTGCTTTCTCAGAAAGAGGACATTTAGCTGACATGGCAGATGACAGACCATAGCATGTGTGAGATCACCGCGCTTACTCATTGTTAACTGTTTGGGTAAAGCAAGGTCATTAGAGTAGGACCAAAAACTGAAGTGAACAAATGAACAGAATGTTTGGAGGTTAGATGTCTATAGATCGACAATCATGAGCTTACTCGACAGTCTGGCTGAAAGCAGTTAAMCAGGTTGTTCAGCATCTGTAGATGATACCTTGTCTGTAAACGTATTGCATATTGGCTTATCCGCATAAAATCTAAGTATTTTAACATATTTWAAAAAAAAAAACAACAGTATGTAGCTGTGTCTTACTCTAGAAAGTGTATTGAGTTTTGGTGTTAAGTTCTATTCTATTCTATTCTATTCTATTCTATTCTATTCTATTCTGTTCTATTCTATTCTATTCTATTCTATTACTGTATATTCTATTCTATTCTATTCTACTCTATTCTATTCTGTTCTGTTCTAATCCATTCTCTTCTGTTCTATTACTGTCTATTCTATTCTATTCTATTCTATTCTATTCTATTCTATTCTACTCTACTCTATTCTATTCTATTCTATTCTATTCTATTCTACTCTACTCTATTCTATTCTGTTCTATTCTATTCTATTCTATTCTATTCTAAAAGTTAATTTTCCTGCTGAAAATGCATAGCAGTGCAACATCCAAGATCCTGGAGATTGTATGAAAAGAACAGTGTATGTCATTTAGATGACATTTTTTTTCATTATTTGATAATGTACAGAGAATATTAATTATAAAAATCTACTGTGGTTCTTTAAATCATGATTGATATAATTTGAACTATTAATCAGTAAAAACCTTGCTTATCTCCGTCTTTTTAGTTGTGATAATAAAAGAGCATCTGTAAGTCATGTCAAATGTTTTATTACATTACACGGTAAATGGCAGAGGAATCTATTGCTCCTACATTACATGCTGTACCACATGGTGGCGCTCTCGGATCGTGCTGCTTAGGACTCGCCGCTTCCTGTCACGCTGTCTCTCCCTGGCTTTCATCTGATACTCATTAGACTGAGCAGTGATGGTGAGTCCCACTGTGCTCATAATGAAGCGATGAAAAAATACAGAATTACAAACGAAAAAAATGACTCTAATAACACACACACACACACACACACACACACACACACACACACACACACACACACACACACTTCATATTCTGATGAATATTGTGCTCAAACATATTGCACTGTCTCACATATCACAGCACAAAGATAGTGTTGCATAGCCTTAGAAGGTGATTTAACGGACATTTTATTAGGAACACATGTACACCTGCGTGTTCATGCAATTACACATGAAATGAAAGTCAGCGCTGGGTCAAGAGCTTCAGTTCATTTTCATATCAAACATCAGAGTCAGGGGAGGGAAATGCGATCTCAGTGATTTGATGCGTCCAGATGAGCTGCTCATACAGTATGCATGCCGTAGAACCTGCTCACATAAGGGTGGTTTTTTGTCATCCTGTGTCTAACTAAAGGACAAACGTGGAAACTGATGTGATTTTTTTCCTTCTGCTGTTGTAGGTCAACCAGATCAAGGATGCTTTTCTGTTCATCGCAGGTGTAAAGAGTAGATTTTTGATTTAAAGAGTCCTCTCATCATCATCATCATCATCATCATCATCATGGTGGTGGTGTTCCTGATAGGAGAACTGTGGCATGCTGGGGTTTTGATTTTTTTTACACCATTCTGTGTGAACTGTAACTAGTGATGTAATTAAAATAATAATAAAAAAATAAACAGACAAAAAAGTATAATAATAATAATAATAATAATAATAATAATAATAATAATAATAATAATAATAATAAATGGGTTGTTTCAGCCTTTCTGGCACTAAACACTGAGCCACAGTCCAAATAGCTCTATAATTGTATGTATTCCGCTTTATGCTTTATGATTGAATAATTACATGAATGAACACGAGTATCAGTGTTGCTGTGAGTGTACAGTATGTATTATTCATTCCACTTGTCTTGTTTAAAGCTTTGTAGTTGTTTATCCTAAGCTAAAGTATAAACAAAATCCAAAATTATATATTTATTTATTGATTTTTATTCCACACGCCAAACCAATTAATATTATTAGGATCTGCTGATTATACACTCCATGTGAACAGTAATGTGCTAAATAATTACCTGATTACTGACACTGATGCATTTCATTATTCCTACAGCATCCAAAAACTCCAAAAGGTTTATTTCACTAAAAAGCAAAGTAAAAACTCTCTGACACTGGGACCATGAATCACCRCGGCTGGTTGGGACACACACTCAACTCGTAGCAATGTGCAGTATTTCTCAGGACGAAACACAGCTGTTTAAAAGAGCAGAGTCTGCATGTGTGTTTAAACCATTAATTCTGAAGGTCTTCCCCCCCTGAACACACTGCTGGATGAGACGCATTTTGATGTCGTTTATAAATCACCCTTAGTTTATCTGCTCAGTTGATGAAAAGTGGCTTGTTTCAGCCAATCAGGCTTTTCCAGTTCATTGTTGATGTCATTTGTAGAGTCTACTAATCACTCACTCTTCTTCAGGAAGCGCTTCATTCTGGTCAAGGTCACCGTGCATCCGGATGCTACCCTGGGAAAAAACGAAGGAAGGAATACACCCTGGATGAGGCAACAGTCCCTCATGGATACTACACACACACACACACACACTGTGGTGATTTAGAGTCAAAGTTTGCAAGGTGAGAAGGAACAGGAGAACTAGAGAAACATGTGAACGTCCAGGCAGAGAGTAACCCGAGCTCAGAATCGAACCCTGTACCCTGGAGCAACAGTAGCCACTGTGCAGCTTTTCTTTTCTTTTCTTTTTTTTTTGTTTTTATCATTCTTTTTTCCATCTGTGTTTAATTTTAACCTATTCTTACATTGATCTTTTCTTCTTTAATTAATTAATTAATTAATCCAGTAAATCATCCTTTTATCCATTTTTAGTGAGTGTTTAATTCCAGTCAGTGATGATGCTTATAGAAAAAAATCACGTGACCATACRAATAAYCATGTGATCAACTTAAAGATGTGTTTGAGTGTTTTTAGACACATTAAATACATTTTTGACATATATTTTTTTTGAATGTTATGTACTGCAATGCTTTATTATTATTATTATTATTATTATTGTCCTTGAAAAATTTGTGTTTTTAGTCCATGTGATTTTATTTTCTCCTGTGTGTGTGTTTTTTTTTTAAATTGAGTATGATTTTCACATTATTTTCACTTTTTTAATTTATTTATGTGGTTTTATGGTTACATAGGAATTTCTCACATGAGTAATTCTTTTATACATGTGATCACATATTGTTCGCATACTGTACTGCATGGTCATTGTGTATTTATTTTTATTCACATGTTTGTTTTAAATTTCCTTTAAAAACATTTTTAAACTTATGATGAATAGCATCTTATACCCTATAATAGAAAAGTTAGCTTTTTATATGTATTTATCACATTTTTAATAAATTATTATTAAACTTTTTGTTCTTCAATTACATTATAGCAGGACATAAAATGGGGAAATGTGTGTGTGTGTGTTTGGGTGTGTGTATGTGTGTGTGTGTGAGTGTGTGTGTTTACCATGTGATCACACATACCACATGGCTCACACAATCATATAAAACACATGATCATGTGAAATGTGTGGGGAATGAGTATGACAAGCAAGTGAGAACCACTGTAGTGAAAAAAAGCTGAATATCCATCCAAATTAAAGGTTCCATTTGGTTTAATATCTACAACTTGAGTAAGAGTAAAAAAAAAATCTACTTGTACATGAACAGCTTTTTAAAAAGAAATCTATTAAATGTAATAAAAGAAATATACTGTGTAACTACTGTACATGCCTACAAGTGAAAAAAAAAAATGAAGACAGCCTGCCAACACACAGCCTCATTACATATGGCAGAGACTGAACTAAAAGCCACTGACTTGGCCATGTAATGTCTTCAAGCTGCAGTGTTGAACTGAATATTTTCTCCACATGACAATCCACTTCATGATATTGTACTGGAATATGATGCACAGGTTCAATTACGGATTTGGCATGCAGAACAGCAGCCAGCCACATGAGCTGAAACCCGAGCGCTCTCTGATGAGGAGTGTGGTAATCCGCTCACGTCGCTTCGCATTCCTCTTTCATATACACAGCTTGCCATCTCTCATGGATTGTATAAGCTGAATACAGCATGTTTAACCTTTTTTTGTTAAAAAAAAAAAAATTAATTCAAACCCAGATGTCTCACTAACAGACACATGCGTAAAGCGTTCTGGAATTTTATTTGTGAGGCTGAAGTCAGTATGGCAGAAGCTTCAAACGCCATTTTGACTAAAAAATGAAAAAAAAAAAGAGAGAATATGGGAGAGGATCGATTGAGAAAGAAAATAAAGATCGCATGCAATTTTAGTCAGTTCCCTCACCCG
>QMIH01002454.1:30351-50140 GCA_003987875.1 Clarias batrachus | reverse complement strand
CCGAGTGTGTTACGCCGCCGCCAACGCGAGCGAGCAGTTCGAAAAGATGCGGTCGGCTGGCGTCACGTGGTTCGGAGGAAACACGTGATAGTCTTCGGCCCTCCCGGCTGAGTGGTAGTAGTAGCCTTAATGTGGGAGCCCCCTAGTGACGGGGAGGAATTGGACACGACTGAATTAGGGAGAAAATCGGGAGGAAAAAATCCCCCCCCCCCCCAAAAAAAAAAAGTACCTGCTGAAGTGGCAATGACTGACAAGTAGCTGATTCGTTCCATAAGGACGAGGTGGCCGAGTGGTTAAGGCGATGGACTGCTAATCCATTGTGCTCTGCACGCGTGGGTTCGCATCCCATCCTCGTCGACAAGTGTTTTAAACACAATCCTGAAAAAAATGCAGGGATTGAATCTGTTCCAGCATGCCAGTGCCACAAAGCAGGAGCAATAATCTATTACCTCAGTGTTGAAATACTCATTCATATAATATTCATTTCATTCTTTTTATATAGTCACTCCGCACGTGTGCAGATCCTGATGCCAGCCTGCTACCATTACCTGTTAATGGTGTGCAGTACACTTGCTGCCGTTCCTCACTCACACGGCTCAAATATATTGGCAGATATACAGTACAGAGTCAGTCAAAAAGCATTATACACACTTCAGGAAAATATTTTTTTTATTATATCTTATATATTAATATAATATTAATAGTATTATCATATAAATAGATCAATATATAATGTATAGCTATATATTTTGTATAAAAATATTTGTTCAAGTTTGCTTTTCCTGAAGTGTGTATACATCTTTTGGCAGACTCTCTATTATTATTATCTCACATTATGACATAAAAAGCGATGAAGACACAGTCTACTGTTACATGGGGAGCGACGCCCAATACATCAGCCACTGCTACACTGGCCACCGGCGGCAGGCCAAACAGAATTTATGCTTTTTATCCACTTCGACCTCTAACACACACTTAGAGCCTGAGCTTGTACTATATGCAGGCCTGACAACAAGGATTTAGCTGCTGATCCAAATACTATACTGTCATGTATTCCATACATTTTTAGATTATATTAATAAATTTTCTTTCTTGTAAAGTAAGAAAAAAGCAAAATCCCCATTTTATTCACCATTTTTTAACTTCATCTATTCCACTTTGTGATATATTTCCCCAAAAATGTCCATTATATTATATTATATTATATCATATTTCCATTTCCATTTTCCATATCAAAAAATACTGTAGCCACTATCTCTTTATTTATTTTTTTATTTTTATTTTAGAAGAGTCGTTTTGCTTTATTCGGTTCTTATTTGCGAGCCGATTCAAACGATCCGATTCAATCCTTCATTAGCACACGAACAGTTAGGAAACCTGAAAACGCGCTGATTTGACACACGACCAATGAGATTGCAGGATGAGGGTTACGTATGAAGAAGGGGCGTGTCCTTGCGCTGTTGCCGGAGCGCCATGTTCGCGTAAACAAAAGAAATCACTTCCACAGTCCGCTACAGCTGTGCGCTTTTACACCCAGAATCGACACAAAACAAAATAAAACAAAATGTTTAGAGGTCATACAAGACTTCGAGAATAGGACAAAGCTCTGTACAATATGCCTTTGTGAGTATTTTTGGTTTGTCTTTAACATTAGAAAGTTAACAAGGAACCCGGAGCGACGAGGCCTGGGTGGTAGCTTCGCTTAGCTTAGCATAGGTTAGCATGCCTTAGCATTAGCTGATTCTGCTCGATCCAGAGCGTGACCAACGTACAACCGAATCTAATCATGATATGTAAACGTAGTAAAATGTATAATATAAGATAATTTCGGTAAAATCACATTACGTGACATCTTGCTTTTAATTAAAGTGACACAATAATTTTAGCCTAGCCTCCACAGGCTAACTAGACTCCCTGTCAACTGAATTGTTGAAAAACAGCATTTCACTAGATTTTTAACTCACTACGTTTAGAATAAACAATTATACTAGTACATTATACATTTAGTGGACCAATGGTTCGATAGTGAGCTGTTTGGGAACATGAAACATTGAATATTTGAACATTGAATTAGCCTAGCCGTTCATTCATAAGTGGTTTTAGTTGAAATTAGCACACATTTCTAACATGTAGATCTTTTCAGTAATTGCAAGCACAGAGTTGATTCAAAGTAAACGCACAAAAAAAAGAATAAACACTTAACACGTCGTGCTTCATTTGTATCTCTGCACCATATAGATCATACTGTCTATAGTTATTTATAACTCTGTGATTGTCAGACAGTGGAAGGAGGAAAAAGTCTTCTATAGACTACGAATCTAACAGCACACCCACCCTGGATCTGCTGATCTCCTGGAGCCACACTTTGACAGTTGTTTAGTTATTTATATTCAGGACTACTGTTAGCATCCATCATTGACTTTGTAGAAATAGTCAAAAGGGTAAAGCTAAAAATAATCTGATTAGCTTTAATGTAATCAGTGATATAATTTGTTCAGATTGAAGCCCACGTACATGTGTCTGTCTGTCCTTTCTTTACGTCAGAACACTCTGTCTAACTTATTAATACAAAGAAATAACATTTTGTAAATTTGAGTATCTTGCGCCTTTTTTTTTACACCAAGTTGTACTACTTTCGTCGTCACACAAATACACTCCCTGTTTGGTAATCAGAGAGTGAATCACATGTGAGAAGTCGAAAAAGTAGATCGGATACAGATTAATTTTTGTCCTAAAAAGACTCCAATGCGTTAAAATTCACTTCAGCGCTGTTGAAAATATTAACTAATCCCGGTAAAAATAGTTTAGCTTTTCTAATTAATATCTATCGGTACAGATGTTGGTTTACATTGAGCAAGTAGCTTATTTTAAATTCGATTCTGACAAATCTGAAAGTTAACTGTTGATAACATAACTGTCGCAGGTTTAATTTCAGGCAGATGCCCAAGTACTGCAAAAGTTTCCTTAAATTCTGTCCAACCAGTTTTGCACGATGCTGTGACATAATCTTGCACATATCCGCGTCCAACCTCAGTTCTACTCATCATTTTGAGTAATGCTTGCGTGATGCTTTATGGCGCAGGATTAACTTCAGGCAAATACAGAAGTACTGTCAAGGTTCAGGAATCTTGCTTCAGGAATCTGTCGTAGTTATCTCTATTTTTTTACATTATTATTCTTTTTTTTATCTTTGCAGTCCAATTATGAATCAGACGCAGCCAGCCCAGGACACCCCAAAGCATTATGGGATTACGTCGCCCATCAGCCTGGCCCTGCCAAAAGACTCGGACCTGGCGCAGACGCAGAAACTGGTCCAGGCGCTGAAGCCTTTCGGGGTGTTCGAGGAGGAGCTCGAGCTGCAACGGAGGTGACGTCCTGCGATTTTAATCTGTGGGCATTAGGGATGGGTCTGACCAGGGATCAACAGATATAATATTATCACAATACCTAGATACAGATTGTATTGTGATTTCGTCAGGATCACAATTTTATAAATACAGCAGAACGTCAACATACGAATTTAATTTGAGATAAGGCGAAAATGTGCATTTTTCTTAAAAATAATGTAAATGCAGATAATCAGTTTAAGCCACCAAGAGATATTACCCATATTACCAATTTCCAACACAATAATCATAATTCTGCATATAAAAACAATCAAAACATTAAGAAAAGGCATGTAAAAGAAGTAAAATATGAAATAAATAGACATTAAACTTGACATAATCTTAATTTATGATTCCTCTGGACTTGCTTCTCTTTTTTAGCGATGATTTATTTGTTAATTTCCACTTAAAGTGACTCTCTTTTCTACTTGCTAACTGTCCATTTCTCGGGACGCATGGCGCCATGTCTTTATTAAATCTTGCACAAAATGGGGAAAAAAAGGCTCCGTTTATTCGCTCATATGCCGAAAATGCTTCAAATGCTCACGCTAATTTCTTGCAAGATTTCAGTTCTTAAGGCAAAAATTCGAAAAGGAGGCCGTTCCTATACAGAGGTTCCGTTGTGTCCTGTGATCGAGGTTTTTCCATGACATTTCTGTTGTCTAATTCTTTTCTTTACTATACGATAAGTTTAATAACACAAAGATATAGAAGTAAAAGTTCTCTCACTCCTATTAGCAACATACAGTACACAGTTCAACATACAGTATATTCACACACATGACCACTACGTGTGCTTGTTGAAGATCCCACCCTAGATTTATTCCCCAGTTGCTGTTATAATAAGCTGCATTCTTTTGAGAAGGTTATTCACCAGATTTTGGAGCGTAGCTGTTTGTTCGTGATGTGAGAAAAGTAAAAAAAAACTATTGACATACTGTTCTGTTTTATTTTTCCCCCTGTACAGAATCCTGGTTTTGGGAAAGTTAAACACACTAGTCAAGGAGTGGATCCAGGAGATCAGCAGATCCAAGGTGTGCTGTTAGATTCATAGTCTCGAATCTTTATAACCTTATCTATCAGGGCATTTATATGATATTGGGGCAGCATGTCTTTTGTCAAAGGATCATCAGCACCCGGTGTGATTGTAAATGGATGTTTATCTCCACAAACATGAGACATGCACAATAAATTTTTTTTCTTCATATTGACAGAATATACCCCCAGCACTGGTGGAAACTATCGGCGGAAAAATCTTTACGTTCGGATCCTATAGGTTAGGAGTCCACACAAAAGGTGAGTTCATAGTCATTGTTACATGCCAGTAGTTGCTCGTTAAAGCAGTGTGATGTGCTGATTGAATTTTCTTGTCTTTCTCCACCTGCAGGTGCTGATATTGACGCTCTCTGTGTGGCCCCGCGACACGTGGACAGGTCCGACTTCTTCACCTCTTTTTACGAGAAGTTAAAAGAGCAAGAAGAGGTCAAAGACCTAAGGGTATGCTAATAAAAATATATGATGTACATTTGTGTTAATTGACTAAAGCTCTCAACATCATCTTTTTTTTTTCCTACGTAGTGGATTGCTAAAAGTAATATTTTTTCATTTATTAATCAATAACATCATGTTTTTATTTTTTACATTTAATGTTGTAGAACTTTTCAAGAACGTATTAGCTTTTTATCACTTACTTCATCGCTACTTCAGGGCAGGTGTCATTCTCTCACCCGTCTCTCTCTCTCTCTCTTTTTTTTTTCTGAGAAACTGTGAAACCTGAAAATGAGACTCCTGAGATCATATGTTGTGATGTTGCCATAAATGTTAAATAAGCATTACCTTAGATCAACCCTTCAGTGATTCTACATCTTTGTTTCTTAAAAAAAAAACTAGGCTTAAGAGTTTGCACTAGTGGCAAATTACCCCAAAGTTACTTATATAGTTGGACACAAGTATTGTATCCCAAATAACAACAACAAAAAAATAAAATAAAATAAAAATTCTTCTATAGTTTGTATGTAAAATGAGACTGCCACAATTGTAACCTTTTGTGCAATTGAAACCTTAAGTTAATAAATGTGATCTATGGAGAATTGTTACGGAAACATTTATTAAAAGTATAGTCTGTTAAGTCTGCCGTTACAGTAACGCATTATAACACGCATGTTAATAAAAAGTAGTTTGAATAGAATGTCAGATCTGCATTTGGAGAAAAAAAAAATCAATATCTTCTGACCAATCAGATTTAAGGACCAAGAACAGTATCTTATTTTAAATATTTTTTCGCCTGATTGGACAACAGCTGCTTAAAGAATGCCAAAGAGCGCCGTCAATCAGTCTGAGCGTTGGCATGGCAATACACACTGCTCTCTTCAGCTGTGTCGTCTTTGGGCACTGTTACAATTGATGGAGCAAAAAAAATAGAAATGAGTCTGCTATATTTGCGTCTGAAATATTCTGTAGTCAATATTAATTAATTAATTTATTTAATATTATATTAATTTTTTTTACGGTTGTTGTGTACAAAAATGATTGTCTTTCTGTTGTACCGAATATATACTCAGCTGGGATTACCTGTGATTAACTCTCTTTACCTGTAATTAACAGTGATTACCTGCCCTTACCTGTCATTACCTGCCCTTACTCATCATCACCCCGGGATTACCCGCGGCCTTGTGCTCACACCGTGTTGATATTCAGTACAACACACTCTTGCTCATGCGATTGATATTGCCTGATTAATGGTCAGTGTCATATAAAATCTGTTTAAGAGAGCTTCCTCTTAATAATTCATTTCCTCTTTTTCTTTTTTTTCTTTTTTTTTTGCTCTTTAGGCGGTCGAAGAGGCATTCGTCCCCGTGATTAAACTGTGCTTTGATGGCATTGAGGTATTTTGTTAAGATGAATAATTTAACTGTATAATAAATGTAATAGCGTCAGACTTCTCTTAATTGTTTTGTTTTTCATGCTTGTGCCAGATCGATATCCTGTTTGCCCGGTTAGCGCTGCAGACCATTCCCGAGAACCTGGACCTCCGGGACGATAGTTTACTAAAGAACCTGGATATCCGCTGTATAAGGAGTCTAAACGGTAAACAACTTGTCTTTGTGTACAGTGTACAGTCATTGGCCAAGTGAAACATGTCTCAGTCTTTTACCTCAGGTGTGTTTTTGTTCTGCTCCTTGTCCTGCTATTATCTTTCTGCTTAGGTTGCAGGGTGACGGATGAGATTCTCCACCTGGTGCCCAACATCGAGAATTTCAGACTCACTCTTAGGGCCATCAAACTGTGGGCTAAGCGTAAGTCTTCATTTAATGAACGAACTGATTAATTAACTATTTTAATTTTTCTTTCAATCTTGTCTATGCAGCTGTTATCGTTTCATGTGTTTTTGTAAATTAATTGTCAGTCTACGATTTATAATAATAAAAATTTGAGTTTTGTGACACACAATCTGCATCTTAAGTGTTGATACAAACACAGTTCACAACGGCACTTGTATACATGGCATTATACAGGCTCAGCTAGAATTAAAACCTTTAAGCTGTTTTGCATACCTCTTCAATCTGAAATTTATCAATAACTTAAAAACTAATTAACCACGATATTCAGAACCTCTCACTGACGTAGTGTCTTGCCCATGTCATTTATTAATATAAGTATTTTTTAATTGTCACTTTTCTGTTTTTCATCTGTTTGTGTGTGTTCCTGCACTGTCCCTGTTGAAACCCAAGTAAAAATGTCTCTAGAGTACATGTCTGTCTGTTATACTTAACGATCAGATTGTACCTAATTTGAATAAGACTTTATAATCAGCCTGTAATACATTTATTCATCAGTCGACATCTTTTAATTGGTCCAAACGCACCCTAAGTAGAAGCCTTGTAGGTCAGCATTTGCACTTCAGAAGTAACACCTCGCCAATCCTAAATGCCTGCTTCGTGACCTTTCTAAATCTTACAGCTTACATTAAAACACTCAAATCTTTTTTCAGTCAGTTGTTTGGTGATAAATAATTCACAGGCGGGGCAGTCACGGTAGTTTTTTAGTTCTTTTACCTCCTGTCTAAACACCGCCTTCTCAGACAAATAATCGGCAGACCTTCTATTATTTTGTATGGGGTTTTTATACTCTGCGTCATGTAGTTGCCGTAAACCAAACTTATTTTTCACTTCAAGGGTTACATGACGTTAACATTCAGTTTCCACATTTTATCTCTATCACTTTGGCTCCCTAACAGGGGAATTGGTGGCTCAGTGGTAGGTTTTTAAACTGCCATACAGGAGGCCGGGTTCAATTCCTACCCAATACTCAAACCCCCAGTCAGTGGGCGCAGTGCCGGTCCCAGGCCCGGATGAAAAGGGAGGGTTGTGTCAGGAAGGGTGTCCAAATCTAATGGTCTACATGAAGGACCAACAGCACCACTTTGGCTCCCTAACTATAGGCAGTGGTCTTGTAAAATCCAGAATACTATTTAGTGTTACAGTCTGGGTCAGTACAGAGCTGCAGAACTGACATTTAAATACGAACAAGTGAACGGTTAGATTAGAAATAGCCACATTTTCGTCTCGGTCCTGAATTTAGCTGCTGTCTAACATCCACTTTGTACTTTAGAGGTAATAAAGTAAGGTCAGTGAATCCATTTAAGAAATATTTGGATGCATGTCAAGTCTGGTCTCTAAAACTACTGTAAGTTCTCTTTATTAATAATACAATACAATAGTTACATTATCCTAATTATAGCTACAATATAGCTTATATTTTTTGTGCTGTGGAAGCTGTGCAATAACAGTTTTTTAAAAGTGTGAAATATTAGTGCAATATACCTAGTGCAGTTTGGTTTGATTGAAAGTGTAACTATTGTTTTTTCCCCGCTTTTTAAATTTTTTGTATTTATACACTGTATTGTCACTACTTTGTTTACACATTATTCATTGCTGCTCTAACATAGAAATTTCCCCACTGTGGGACGAATAAAGGTATATCTTATAACTTATATAGGACTAAAATTGTGAATCCTGTGCTTGGTTTAACCATGAGAGTTAAGGTTTTTGAACGCTCAAGTAAATAGTATTTAACAATCCATTTCTGTTACAGGTCACAACATATATTCAAATATCTTGGGCTTTTTGGGTGGTGTGTCTTGGGCGATGCTTGTGGCAAGAACGTGTCAGCTTTACCCCAATGCTGTCGCGTCAACCCTCGTGTACAAGTTCTTCCTAGTGTTTTCTAAGTGGTGAGTCCTTTACTTAACCTTCTGAAATAACAGCAGGCCGAATACAAGCACAAGCGTTTAAACTTTCCTGTTTCTAATATTTTGACAAAATGCAAAGCATTTCCACTTCAGCACTAAATTTTTGTGAGGTAAATTTTTTTGTGGAAACGCGGGAGAAAAACTGAACCTGCTTCTTTGTTATAAGACACTTGACTTGTGCTGATTTTATGGATCCAGTTACAGTGGAAAGCGTACTTCTTTCCGGAAGATCAAAATACTCGTAAACCAAATTATATTTTCTCAAAAGATATATTGGGAACTCAGATTATTCGTTCTACAGCCCAAAAAAATAAATACATGAAAATAATATAAATAATATAAAGTAAAAATAAAACACATTAACCTGCACTTTACCTTTAAAAAAAAAGTAAAAATAAATCCCGACAGATAAGCGTTTCCGTTTGTGCGCGCAGGAGCTGTGTGCGCGCGCGTGTGGAATTAGCCCCTCCCCTCTCTCTCTTCTCGTCTTGCATAGTAAAACTCACAGAGACGAGCACGATTACCCACAATTCCGCAACGCAAGAGAGAGAAAAATCATTGGCTCAGTTGTGATCACGTGACAAAACAAGAAGCGAATGCGTGCTACATGATACTCAGAAGTCAAGGCTTTCGTTCGGTTTTCAAGTCAAAATTTATTAAAAATCTTTGCTCATCTTGCGGAACACTCGCAAACCGCGTTACTCGCAATCCGAGGTTTTACTGTATTTTGATTGAACACTTCATTGAGTCTTAAATGATTGAGTAGAATTCATGATCTTGATTCAGCATGTCACAAATTGTGTAATTTTGATGTAAACTTGGGTCTTGCTAGTTCTTTAAAGATCATCGTTGTAAAATAATGTAAAATATTTTCCATATTTCCTGTCTCTCTCTCTCTCTCTCTCTCTCTCTCTCTTTCTCTCTCCTCTCTTTTCCATGTGTTAGGGAGTGGCCTAATCCAGTCCTTTTGAAGCAACCTGTGGAGTGCAACCTGAACCTGCCGGTGTGGGACCCGAGGGTATGACTTGAATCTTTTCTTTAAATGCACATCTTTAGACACCTACTGTTTACCCTTTGTATCGAAACTGTAGGATTGAGTGTCATGTTTAATTCCCTCAGGTGACCCCAAGTGACCGGTACCACCTCATGCCCATCATCACACCGGCTTATCCTCAGCAAAACTCCACCTACAACGTGTCCCTGTCCACGCGCAACGTCATGGTGGAAGAGTTCAAACAGGGTCAGTCGCATTTCACAAAATCGCATTTCATACCGTATGATTGTGTTACGGCTAAACAGTTACCAAATGAAAGCAGAAATGTAATGCAAGCTACTGTAATACCCCTGACATAAGATCTGCTTGTTCTGGCTGTTCAAGTTACCGATTTGTCCGTCATTTTCAAACTTTTTGCTTTCGCTCCTGTTTCAAGGTCCATGCATTAGTGGTTTGTTTTTATTTATTTTTCTTTTTTTTTTTTTTTTTTGCTTCTATCCTGCAGGTCTGGCCATCATGGATGAAGTATTGCAGAACAAAGCAGACTGGTCCAAACTACTCGAAGCACCAAACTTCTTTCAGAAATACAAGTATGTATTTAGCTGTTTATCCTGTTGTACTCACGTGACGAGGTCACACTATTTGAATAAAGATTTATTTTTCAAAATAGCACACACGCCATTCCCTTTACACACTTCCATAACTCTGGCTTGCATCATATGTTGTGTGGTGATACAGTTACAGAATGAACTAAATAAAAGAGTAATTATGGATATTTTTGCTAACGCTTTGCAACAGTACACAGCTGATTTTCTTAGCATTCTTTACGTAACTTTACGTTACTGTTTATTTCACTGTAATAATTCTGTTTGATTTAATCACTGTAGACCGTCAATCTTTTTTTATTTAAAAAAATATATATAAATAAGTGTATTTGTCATTCCTAAGGTAGGTATTTGATAATAGGAAACATATTTCTTTTCATTGGTATTTCCTGTCTTTCAATTGTCTATAATAAAAAGTTTTTAAAGTCGTTTTCACACTTGTGTTTTTTTCCGGATATTTGAGCCCCGAGGTTGGTAAGTGCAAACGTTTTATTCGGAGCCCAGGAGCAGACCAGAGAGACGCGGGTCCCTCTTGAAAACATTCGACCGAATCTGCATCAGGTGTCGAAGCCGGCCTTTCTCTCATGGCCACATGCTGAGTAACATTTCTCGGTTTAATGCTGCTTCCTGTTTTTTTGGTACTGATGTATTAAACCAGACTTTAATAGGACTGGAACACTATGAATAGTCGTGCAAGCACTTACACTGAGATCATTGTGAAAAATGGTTTCCTCGTGCTGGCCTGAACGATTGTGATGATGATAAATCTTGTACGAGAACATTCTCTTTGTATGCAGGTATTCCTGCATGATGCCGTGTATCCAAAAAGCATTTACTAAAAACTTTTTTTACGGTTGGAGAATTTCCAAAGGAAAATAATAATGCGTAACAGCGAATTAATAATCATGGTTGCTACCATTTTGCACAAAAGTGATGTATGGAATTGGGCAATTCATTAAAGATATGATCTTATCCAGAGGATTTAATTTCATACATGTAGCTAATGCATGGGTGGAATTTAAACCTGCACCCACACCAGCCCTTTACGGATCAGATCAGACACCTCTGTTTTATGTGTGTGCCAATCTGTGGTTATTTCCCCCCCGCCACCTAACGAGCTCCGAATCGGACCGGAGTCTGGACCCGGGTACTCCGGACCAAGTGTGAAAACGTCAAAGCTCATAATTTAAGTCAGTGATTTTTTTTTTAAAGCATATATGTTTTTTTTTTTTTTTTAAATGCATGTTTTCAACTCATGACTCGATTTGAATAAAATGTGAGATCGACATCAATTTGAAATTGTCATGATGTTGTGAAGTAAAGGTCACTGACCAGAGCTGAAGCAGTACATTTTTTACTCTTCCCTGTGTTTCATGTTTGTTCTGTCCGTGTGATGTATTGTATTTAAATATAAAAAGAAAAAAAAATGAGTTAGTGTTATTAATCTATACTTCTTACAGAAATGAAATGTACACAGTTTTCCCCTTTGCCTTCAGCCATGACGTTTTTGTGTCTTGTAGTTCCAAGGCAATATTCATTAAAAAAAAAAAAAAAAGATTGAATGAAAAAAAAAGTTAAGTACTGAATTATCCTACACTCTGCTGAAAGACGTTTTATAATAGTTAGGCATTTATATGTAGCAGAATTATTTTGTACAGTTTGGGGAAATTGTGTACATTTCATTGTACTAATGTGTTCAGTATTTATACTGAAAGAAAAAGGGTCCGTTTTTCTAATTGTCTTTAGCAAATGTGATAAATCAACCGGCAGTAGTTTTGTCCTCGGTTTAGTAGAGGAATTTATCTAAATATGCAGCATATGGAGGTCCTGTGGTTCTGAGAACGAATCATTTTTTACACTGTAGTGCCTGTTGAAATCGAGGTTTAGCTCCAGGTCTGCTGCGATTAAAACATCAATGCATTTATTTTATTTTTATTTGTATTTACGTCTATACAAGATGTTTTTAAAGCTCAGCGCGATGAATTTAGCGACGCAGCCTTGCAATGCCGATGTTTTTTCCCCCTCTTTCTTTTTTTCTGCTTTCAATAAATGTTAATGTGAAAGCGTGGACTGTTTTATTTAAAACGTATATATATATTTTCTGCGCTCATGGACTGAGAGTTTATAATTTTTCTGCAAATAATTTTGTTCTTGACGAGAGCGCTATCTTTTTTCCTTTGTTTTCATTTTAGTGTCGCAGTGTTGTGAGCTTTGTTCGAGGAAGTGTCCAGATTGAACTGTTCCATTGTCTAGATGCAGTGGAGGGAACTGAATTTTTTTTTGTTTAATTTGTAATTTGGGTGTTTTTTTAAAATTTTTATTATTATTATTATTATTATTATTATTTTTCTTCTCCCTCTTTCCAATTGTGGTGCATCAGAGCATGTAAGATGAATTTAACTCTAGGTCTTGGATAACCTTTGGGGGACAAGTTGCCTTCCCGGTTTTGAGCTGAATGACCTCTGTCTTAAGGATGTAATGGCATTGTTCTTGTTCTTTTTTTATGTTCCAAGGCATTATATTGTGTTGCTAGCAAGTGCGCCCAGCGAGAAGCAGCACCTCGAGTGGTGAGTAGACCGTGCCGAGGCACACACCATTGATATGACGAGCCTTGAATAATGCCTTGCACACAGCATTCAGAGAGCTTGTGCACTTGCGCTCCTTATAAACGCGCAGAGGTGCAGACTCTCAAGGATCTGATTTCCGACAGGGTCGGCCTCGTCGAGTCCAAGATCCGGATCCTGGTGGGCAGCCTGGAGAAAAACGAGTTCATCACTCTCGCGCACGTGAATCCGCAGTCGTTCCCAGGACCCAAGGAAAGCAATAAAACGTGAGTGTAGTAGTTCAGTTTTCACGGCAGCTCCGCTCCCGAGCACTTTGGAACGTTGTGTTTTTGTGACGTTTGCGTGCAGGCCGGAGTTGAGCACAATGTGGGTCATTGGTATCGAATTCAAGAAGATGGAGGGGTCTGAACTTCTCAACGTCGACTTGACGTTCGACATACAGTCGTTCACGGACACAGGTAGGATCTCGTATTCTATGAAGTGTGTGCTTTCCTTTAAACATCTCGTGCATGTGAAGTTGTGCTTCTGGCAAAATGAGCCACGAGAGCAGTGCTGAATTTGTATCGAAACCTTTTTATGTTTTAGTTTAGTTTATTTAGTTTTTAATGATTTCTGTTATTCCCAGCCTGATTAAATACAAGCCTTAATGATCATCAATTATTTATTTATTTATTGATTCTCTCTCTCTCTCTCTCTCTCTCTCTCTCTTATAAATGCAGTATACCGTCAGGCCATCAGCAGCAAGATGTTTGAGGCCGACATGAAAATAACGGCGATGCACGTGAAGCGGAAGCAGCTTCACCAGCTCCTGCCGGACCTCGTCATCCCAAAAAGGAGAAAGGCAAGCAGAATTCTGTTCACATCTTCTTTCAACCGCATGGATTTTTTCGGTTATGCCCCGGTGTTGAACCGTCTCTCTGTCGTTCTCCGCGCTCCAGCATTCGACCGAAGGCCCGCGTGCTGTAAGTGAGGGCAGCGTGGACTTGTCGCTCGACAGTGATAACAGCATGTCCATGCCCTCACCCACCGGCACCTCCAGTACTGCCAGGATACCCTCCTCTGCCAGTCCACACCGGTGAGCAACATAAAACTAAACATAAAAAGAAAACAGTGTCGATCTTTTTTCCCCCCCGTCGTTCATTTCCAAAAACAGATGGACAAAAAAGGGATAGCAAGTCCTGACACACTATTTTGTTTGTTTCATCAGACATAAGTGGCGTGACCCGGCAGCATGATGCATTGCCTGCTATATAATGAGGCCAAAAGGTGTAACCCTTTGATGAGTTACAGTTAAACAGCAGCTCTTCCCTGAGCGCAGGGTTGGTCAACCACATGGGGTTTTTGTGGGGAGGGGTTAACACGTTTAGCGTCCACAAACACAACAACCTGAAGTTCAGCAAAATTCTAATCTTAAATAGTAAAAACAGGAACTTTTGAAAAATGCACACACAGACACACCAGTAAACAGGCTAAACATTGTTTATGATGATTTCTATATAGAAAATGTCAAAATCCATCAGGTTTCGAGTGTGTGTGGAGATATCGTGGTGTAATGGTCTATCAGTGCAAGAAATGAACATCCTGTATTAGGTTTAAACTTTTCCTGGCCCAGTTTATTTCACTGATCTTTAAACTTGATATCAAAATACGATAAAATTATATTTTAAAACCTTACTGTGAAGTGATAGTCCTGGGTTTGATCGTTCAAAAGGCATTTGAAATGTCAAAGTCATAATTAATCATAATAATACTAATAACAGTATAGTTTCTAAAAGATGTTTTAGTAAATTTCTTTACATTTTTTTCTTTAGAGCATCTCAGGGAACTTGATAGATTTTGATTTTTGATTTTTATTTTTTAAAAAAGTTACAGAGATACTGTAACAAAGTTACTTTACTTTAAAAATACTTACAATTATTGTTTTGCACAAGGTAAAGTTATGATTGTGAGGAGTTCCTGGAAGCTCATTTTCCACTTTGAGCGCTGTTAAGGCGCAACTGTTGGAACTGTTGCAACTGTTTTATCCCTGCTTTCATGCTGGTTTAAATGTAGAGACCCTCAGAGGATTACATGTTTGGCTTCATTAAATGGTACGAAATGCTCCATGCATTTCAGATAAAATGCATACATAAAAAAAATAAACAAATGCATTTAAAAATAATAACAATAGTATAAAGGCTGAGGCAGGTAAGGGTCTGCTTTGCTGATTGCTGTGTTGTGGAGTTTGAGCCCCACCATTGCCGTCTGGCCCTTAACCCAAATCATCAATACGAGGGCTACAAGGGGAAGGATGATCTGCGAGGACAGTGTAGACTGTATACACTGTTTCATAATAATTCAGTTATCTTTTTAATTAGTTTTTTTTTTAAACAGTAACCTACATGCTGTAGTTTCTGTAGTCTTCCAACTCTGATCAGATGTTTTAATCACAATAGTCTCGGTTGCAATTTTACCCTCTGCACAGTCTGTATGTAAATGTCTCCTCTCAGAGAATATTTTTAAAGATGCATTTCTTTAAATAAAGATGTGTATAAATACATGGATATTTCCATATGTGTACAGCTCTACAGGGACCACAGCCAGCTCAGATTCTCAGGGGAAGATCGACCCCTCAGGATGCACGCTTCCCGCTGCACGTACGTCTCTGGTCATTTCTGTAATGTGCAAAAGTTTTGTTCTGTATATATCCAGAAGAATTATTTGCTAGAGAAGTCTTTGTTTAATTATTGGTAAAGTTAATTGCAAAATAAGTTTAACCAAAAAACCATGGCAAAGCTGTTTTACTATCATCAGTTGGCTTATAAAGTAAAAAAAAAAAACCAGTGCACTTTTTTTTTCTTTGTTTGTTTATATCAACAATATTTGTTTCCTCTCTGCCTGTTAGTATTTTCCTCGTGGTGTTCACATGTTCAGCCGCTAAATCACAGCAGGTCTGAGTAATGCTCCGTCCTCTGTTACAGCGTGTCCGTCTGAGCTGAAGACCTCCATCGCGAGCGGTCCGCCTTGCGCACAGAGGAGGCCGGGCTCGCCCCGCCAGGATGAGGACTCCAAGAAGCTCAGGTCGCAGGAGGTATACACAGACCGCTACTCCTGCTTATATATACAGTCACAGAATATGCTAATTAAATTATTGAATATATCCTACTTTGATATTTATTTTATGAGTATAAAAGACAAGTAAAAAAAAAAAAGCATGCATGGTTTTCTTCACTCATTTCAGTATTTAAATTAGTTTATGAACACAAATGTTTAAACGTCCTGAAATGACCTTGTGTTGTGTAGCATTCGACTGTGAACGACTTCACCATGGACAGGGATAGCAGCATGTCCGTCCCCTCGCCCACTGACGCGTCCAGGACCGGCGGCTCTGCCAGCCCTCACTGGTGATGCACACATACATACACACACATATACACACACATACATACACACATACATACACACATACATACATACACATACATACATACACATACATACATACACACACACATACACACACACATACACACACACACACACATACATACATACACATACATACATACACACACACATACATGCACACACACATACATACATACATACACACACACACACACACACACACACACATACATACACACACACACATGCATACATACACACACACACATGCACACATACACACATACACATGCACACACACACATACATGCACACACACACACACACATACATACACACACACACACACTCACACACACACACAATCACATCCAAACACACTATGCACCTAACTTTCCGATGACAAAATGGAGAGCCCCCTTCCCCCCCCCCCAAAAAAAAAAAAAAAAGTCAATTAAAATTCAGTAAAAGTTCATTCTTGCTCTGGAAGATTTTTAACAAATCTAGAGTGATTTCTAATCATTGAACATTTTTTCATTGGAAAGTCTGGTATCATCAATAAAGTATCCATGTATCTGTCTGTCTGTCTAGCGCAACTTTTTTAAAGTAGGTATTTTCACTTTATGCCTCTTAGTCAAGTTTTAATGTTTATCCTTTCTGTTATCCACAAAAAGCTTTTCTATTCATTTTAAACGTATGAAGTTGCAAGTTAAATATCTTCCTTACCCTGCACGCAGCTCCACAGGAACCACCGCCAGCTCAGATTCTCAAGAAAAGATGGACTTGTCAGTAGAGACGCCTCCTGCTGCTGGTATGCGTTCACACCACACACCTGCCCTATTATATCATCGTCTGTTTAATACAATATATGTATGTGAGGTTCTTCTTTTCATGCCCGTAAAGATGATCAGAGGTTAACACTACAGTGTAATGCTCTGTTTCCCGCCGCAGCATGTCCAACAGAGGTGAACACCCTCAGTCCTACTTGTGCAGAGAAGAGACCCGGCTCACCACTTCATCACGAGCAAGCTAAGAAGCTCAGATCAGAAGAGGTAAAGCAGAAACAGACGCCTACTCGTTCGTTTAATTACAAATGCTGTAATAGGTGTAATAGGTTATTCATTATAATAAATTCCTTTATGCTACTTTGAATCATCAAACAAACACACAATGACATCATTTTGTCTTTAGGATTCGACCTCGGACTCGGTGGACCAGGCTGCCGAATTTTCTCAGGTAGACGTTTCTGTATCTGTCGGTTTTCTCAGGACTCGCTCACACCGTCGTCAAATGTGAAACGTTCCTCAGCGAAGTATTCCGTTCCTGACGGTGCTAATTGTTTCATTTGACTGCAGGCTAGCGATTTCACCGTTTTAGATGGAGAGGTGAAAATGGAGACGGAGGCAGCGGTGAGTTTTTATCATTATTTTTTTTCTTTCACATACTGTACGTGCTTGACTTTTTTTTTTGCACACCGAGAGCACATGTTACATCTTTGCGTTTTGTTGCTTGTGCACAGAAAGCTGATGCTGATGAGAAGATACCACTATCGCAGGTATGACATCGATTAACCGGAATGTTGTTTCACATTGGATGATCTTTCTTTTTATACTGTATATGTTAACCTACTTAACCTTTTAAAACATAATTAACCCACTGATGTAATTAAGTTGTCTGATTAGGAATGGACTGTTGCATTGAATCATGTATCGTTCATAGGTTTTGGTTGAGTTTAACCGTTGCAGACTGTTATTAGCTATAAAATGTAATTTACATTTATGACTGACACCATTATTTACATTTATCTCATTACACATATAAGCAGTTGAGGGTTAATAACCCAAAGCTTGGTGGTGCTGAGGTTTGAACCCGTGACCGTCTGTGATCAGTTTTGTCTTTAAAAACGACCTGATTTGATTACATCATACCGAATAGTGCAGCAGAATCTTTGCTATACACTATTTTTCATGTTTTTCAGAAGATCTCCAGCACCGATCTGTCCGACGTGGCTCTTCCTCCGGCTAACCCCATCCAAGTGGTGAAAAACTCCATAAAGCTCAGACTGAGCAGGTAGAATCAGTTAGGCGTCTCCTCCGTCCTGCCTCCACAATAGCAAGCAACAAACCGACAGTCGATCCTGCATTTGCTGACTCGTGAGAGCGCACGAGTCACAGTTCCAGCGTCGGAGCGTAAAAAAAAAAAAATCTTTTTAATTCGAGAAAGATTTCCGATTTAATTATGACGGTGTAAATCCGAACAGATCACACGGCACGGACGTGGACATGGACGTGGGCGGTACGAGGTACCTCCTCCCTGTTCTCTCTCTCTCTCTCGACTTAATGGAAGAAGAAAACCGAAGGGCTCATACTTACCTCGGTATCCAGAGCGATGTGTATCATTTACACAGTTTAAAGCTCGGCAAGACGCGAGTTAATGTGATAACTTGAGCCCACTTGAGAAAGTTAAAGCGGCATGAGCGACTTAGTCACTTGCTAGTGTGAACATGCCATCAAGGAGTCAAGACTAAGACCAAAGCCTGTGGCTTGCTAGTGTAGTAGACCCAGCTTTAGAGAGGCTAGACCAGGGTCTCGTAGCCGCACTCTCCGGAGTCTCACACAGAGCGAGAAGTCTTTCACCGATCCTCGAACGCTCTTGATGCGATGTCTGACTCGATCCACCAGAGGGCGACTCTGCACTTCGGTAGACTCCCAGATGACTTGCCTCCAAGGAGCGAATAGCCGAATAAATATTTTCCATGCACTCACAACCTCATCGTGACGACTAGACGCGCGTTTGTGTGAGCTTGTGCGCATAAAACTTTTTAGTTTCCCACCTTCCTGTATGTCCTCTGACACATAGATGCCATGAGTATGCTTTTCATTTTTTTTTTTTTATGATTCTGTATTATGTTTATATATATTTTATTGAGAGTTTGAGAGCCAGACCACTGCATAGGAAGATTATTAAGAGATCAGGGTCAGTTAAGGTGCATAATGTTCATATTAAGTTCATAAGAACTTGCATATAGGCATGTATATGTATATATCTATCTGTACAAAAAAAAAAGTGGAAATATTATTTGACCAAATTAATCTCTAATCTGAGATTACACTAGTCTAAACATCTCTCGAAAGCATCAAGCAGATCACATCAAACATCACCATCAGGTCTAACTGTAACTGTGTGTGTTTTTTTTTTTTTTTTTTTATAAATCTATTCTAATGAAAATGAGGGGGAAGTTATGCATTTATTTGCTTTGGGCCTTTTCTTTTTATGACAGGATTTTTTTTTATTACTAATCTAAAATCAGTGATGCATATTTAAATGCATTTTGATCTAACATTATTAGTACATAAGCCCAAACATTTTCTGTCATAAGCTCTTGGCCGTGATGAGATGGAAATCAGCGCAGTAGCATATGAAGCTTGGAATTAATGATAGTTTTCTGAAGCAGAAGGATTTAGTTGATTTGTAAGATGCGCACAGGCTTTTCTTATTCAATCTTTCGCTGATCTGTTAAGATATTTGTTTGTCTTAATTATCTTTGTAAATTGTGTGGAGACGCAACAGTGTAATGCTGTTTATTTCACTATGTGCAAAAA
>QMIH01002454.1:5914-28224 GCA_003987875.1 Clarias batrachus | reverse complement strand
AAAAAAAAAAAAAAAAAGAAAAAGGATTGGGTTGTTGCTAAGTAACGCCTCTTTTTACATCCTACTTGACTGGTTTCTTAAGATGTTATGGTTTAGGCGTGATTGTACTCTGCCACTCTTGTTTTTTTTTAAAAATTATTATTATTTTTCTTTTTTCTTTTAAGGATTAAGTTATTCCATAATCTTTTTTTTTTTCTTTTTCTTTGTCAACTGCCCGGTTTCTGAGAGTTGGTCCCCAGTTGTAGCCTGAGTTTGATTCATCACTAGTGGCATTCGATCCATGTTAAAGTGCATCTGCCTTAAGACTTTCCAGTCTATCCATTCTCCTCTGACCTCTCAGCAGCATGGCGTTTCTCCCAAAATGACACAAACAAAAGGAAGCCGGATTGTTTTTGTGTCCCGGCCATAACCAATTAAATGGCACGGCCGGGTCATACTTGGACTTTAAACCTCTATAACCCATCTCTACCTTCATAATCAATCCACTTCAAAAGTTACTCTAAAACTCAAAGCAACTAACACCTTGACTCTTGCCTCTTTTCTTTATACCAGGGTTTTTTTTTTTTTGTTCTCTACGCCTGTTGTCATGGAAGTCTTTGTATACTGGCAGCCCCGAAACAGGTGATAAAAGAGTAACCTTCACATTACCGAACGAGCCGACACTAAACTATTGGTGTGTTCAAAGAGAGGTGCCATGTTCCGAAAATGAAAGGGTTGTCTCTTTCCTCATGCTGATCAAAAAAAATGTGGCGCGTCTAAAAACACATCACGCCCGGTGATGGACTGAAGCTGCTAATGAGAGAAAAGGATGGCGGGAAGAAAAAGTGACTGCTGCATTTGCAGTTTTTCTTAAGGGCCCCTGCTTGTAGAAAGCAGGACTTTACAATCATCTAAAATCTCTGTCTGTACTGTTTGTATACCGCTGTATCCTGGGAGTGTCAGTGGTGTTCACTGTGACTAGCTGGTTTTAGTGGGTCTGAGTGTTTATATGATCTCAAAATGACTTTACGTTTGCCCTCCAACATTCAAACGATCATATCTTGAGGGGCACGAACCTGGTAAGACCTGCTCATGAGGACAACATGGCTTGAGCGAGTGAGAATGTGTAATCAAAGAATAAACTTGACTTTTATTTATACAWAGAAAACCATGTCCAGGTTTAGCACTCGTCGTTCCACTGGTCAAATCAGAAGCAGAATGAAACTGATACTCGGTTTAGCTTCGTGTAACTTTGTGTCTAATTAAACAACTCATCATGATTGCGGGTCATGTTCCTGCTTCACAACTTGCAGGAACCTGGATTTGATCCTGAGCTCGGGTGAGACCACTGGATTTTGGTTTGGTTAATTAAGGAAACGTGATTAAATCATGAAAGCTAATTGTGTAAATCTGAGCTTGGTTGGTGAAGGTGATGAAGGTTTGGGGTGCATTCGGTTCTGCTTTCTGGTTCATCCCAATGGTGTTCATTGCTGTTGAGGGAAACTCCAGTTCTTTGAGTCCATGATCCTACCGTGTCTTCATGGTCCTCACTTTGTGCACCGCCATGGTGGAACAGGGTTAGGCCTCTTAGTTCCAATCAAGGGAAATTGCACAGCTTCGTCCTATACAACTGTATATTTCCAATTTTGTGGCAACAATTCTAGAAACAATTATATAGAGTTAACACGTAACTCAAAGACGTTCACATTACATGTTACATCATTAAATTCAGATTTCTTTGGTCAAATCAGATTCACAATCATAATTACTCATTTTAAAAAGACTAATGTTGATGAGTCTGACCTTGGAAATGACCCAGCATATCCACGTCGATATGTCTTGCGCAGAGAAAAAGTCGCACGAATCCCAATCCGTCTGATCTCATTATGGTCACGTATTTAATATGTATCCGATCTAGGACAATATACAAAAGTGACTAATCCGATCTGGAAAAAAAATGTGATTTGTGCATTCACACTGCCCATAAAAAAAACAGAACTGTCACACTTCACCAATTCACGTGCCGGCCTTGTAAAAAAAAAAAGTCTACATTAAGCCTCCAAAGTGACTTTTTTTAATATGTTCAGTTAAAGTCAAATTTCAGGTCAACATTAGAGTTGTGCAACAAAGCAAAAACAGACATTGAATACATTTGGTCATTTTCTTGTTCTTTGCAGCATCCTAAATAGTTAAACAGTTGAGGTTGTCTTTGTGGAAAAAAAAAAAAAAGGAAATAAATGAAACGTTGGGTTTCCATTTCAGAACTGGTTCCATTAATGGTTCTAGCTATTACTATAAGCTTATAACACTAAGTTACTCTTTTAGAAAGCGTTCCAGTTAGAACCCCTTTGGAAAACTCCAACTAATAAACATCTTGAAACTTAAGAATAGTCGGTTGTCCTATCAGAAAAGAATTCATGTAGAGAATCTAAAATGTTAAACACATTTCACAGAAGCGGATGACAAAATGTTGTCTTTTGGGAAACGCTTCCAAGTGCCGCGTTTAGAATCATTGACCACCTGTAGAGTCTTTTAAAACAAGGTTGTAGGCTACTGTAAGGAAAATGGAGTCATGTGGAATTTATAAAACGTGCGTTCAAAAGGTCCTCGCGCTAGGCCGTGTAAACTAGGTGATCAGAAAACATTTGTTCAATGAAACTCTTTATTCTTCTCACTCATGTATTTATTTACTGTATTAGATGCTGTATATATCACGCATAGTTCCGTCATGTGCTGTTCCTGTCTCTAGAAAAGCTGCTCGAAGTTTTCCATAAACTAAATCTGTGTATTTCTCGTCAGCTTTAAAAACCTGCTCCACTAGAAAAACGTTACGCTTTCACACAAAAGTAGACGGCCGATGTGAAGCAAAGAAGAACACCTCGGATATGTAAAACAGACTGGTGGCTCCGATCAAGAGCGCATCAACGCATAACTACTACTACTCTACCTGGCTGCTGCGGAGGGACTTTGTGAACGCACTTTAGAAACACAAAATCTCACAAATTAAGACAATATTCCAAGTAGAACGGATATGGCCACACAACCATCTATCCATAAGACCTTAAATCAGTGGGTGGACTTTTTAATAATAATAATAATAATAATAATAATAATAATAAATTTTATTTGCAGGCGCCTTTCATGACACTCAAGGACACCTTACATACCATAAAAAAACAACAACAACAACATACAAACATGGACAAAAATAAAAACAATATGCACACAATAGCGTTACAGATATGTCTGCCTGAATAGATGTGTTTTTAAACAGGATTTAAAAACCGTGATAGAGTTACTGTTACGGATATCGAAAGGTAGTAGGTTCCACAGGTAGGGGGCAGCGTGGCTAAAAGCTCGAGATCCCATGGTTGCCAAACGCATACGAGGAAGAACCAGGTTTAATGATCTCAGGTTTCTAGAAGGAGTATAGGTTAAGAGAAGATTTGTTAAATATGACGGAGCCAGGTTATGTAATGCCTTATAAACGAGWAGCAGAATTTTATAATGTATGCGCTGTTGGACGGGAAGCCAGTGTAGCTGCTGGAGAACAGGAGTTATGCGGTCCGTTGTAGCAGTTCTAGTTAGTATTCTAGCGGCTGAGTTTTTAAGAAAAAGTTCCAAGTCTCAAACCTTTAGCAGATGCCTTTATCCAGAGCGACTTACATTTTTATCTCATTATACAGGGTGGGCCATTTATATGGATACACCTTTATAAAATGGGAATGGTTGGTGATATTAACGTCCTGTTTGTGGCACATTAGTATATGTGAGGGGGCAAACTTTTCAAGATGGGTGGTGACCATGGTGGCCATTTGGAAGTTGGCCATCTTGGATCCAACTTTTGTTTTTTCAATAGGAAGAGGGTCATGTGACACACCAAACCTATTGGGAATTTCACAAGAAAGACAATGGTGTGCTTGGTTTTAACGTAACTTTATTCTTTCATGAGTTATTTACAAGTTTCTGACCACTTATAAAATGTGTTCAATGTGCTGCCCATTGTGATGGATTGTCAATGCAACCCTCTTCTCCCACTCTTCACACACTGTTAGCAACACCGCAGGAGAAATGCCAGCACAGGCTTCCAGTATCTGTAGTTTCAGGTGCTGCACATCTCGTATCTTCACACCATAGAGAATTGCCTTCAGATGACCCCAAAGATAAAAGTCTAAGGGCGTCAGATGGGGAGACCTTGGGGGCCATTCAACTGGCCCACGATGATCTTGGATCCAAGATGGCCGACTTCCAAATGGCCACCATGGTCACCACCCATCTTGAAAAGTTTGCCCCCTCACATACACTAATGTGCCACAAACAGGACGTTAATATCACCAACCATTCCCATTTTATTAAGGTGTATCTATATAAATGGCCCACCCTGTACATCTGAGCAGTTAAGGGCCCAAGAGCGACAACTTGGGGTGGTTGTGGGGTTTGAATATGGGACCTTTCCAAACCGTCGACCGTAGACCATGGTTACATGGTAACCATGAACTACTGTACACCTGACCCCTCTTTACTAAAGCTAGTAAGGTCCTAAAGTCAATCTATGGAGAAATCTAGAACAATTGAGGAACCTTCTCAGAGTATGATTATAATTCTCTTGTTTCACGTCATGGTCATTGTTTCTTGAAAAACCCAGCGACCTGTACCGACTTGTCCGGTTCTTTTCCAGAATCTTTTTAGTTCCACAACATCATCCGTCCCAGCGCGCCGCTGATCACCTCCACGCTCTGAACCCCATGGTCACACTCTCCCCGCTGCTCACACGGGCTAATTAATGCCTCAATATGCAAATGAGCACAGCTGCCAAACTGCTGTACGCGATTTTTCTTTTCTCGGGTCATTTGTCAGCAGCGCAATGAGGCTCCGGGCTGGATGATGAAACAGACTGAAGCATCACTGTTTTACTCTTGGAAACCCGAAAGCCTTCATCGCCGAGACTCGTGACTTGGAGATTGCTCGTGTTGTGTTGTTGTATAACAGTCTAGACTATGAGAAGTTCCTGATTTCTGTCTCAGCGCTCCGTTAGGAGGAGGAGGAGGAGGAGGATGGAGGGGGTTCCGAGCTTTAGGGATGTGAGTCGGAGACACCTCGGTGGCTCCGAACGCACAGTCAATTAACCAGGCTCGCTACTTCAAACCAGTCGCCAATCAGTCCGGCGGCGCGTTCGGGTCACACTGAGGCACGAGACAGGAGTGTCTTGCTATTTCAAAATTTCTTTTTGTGGATAAGAATGGTTAATAACAGTGCTTTCAGTGTCATATTTGACATGACCAGTCATTGCAGTAATTACAATCATTACCGGTCAAAGGATGTCAAGTTATCCCTCTTTAAACATAGGCCGCTCGGGAAAATCAATTATTCAATCAAGACGGACCCCCCTCCTTCACTGCATTCAGCAGGGTGAATGAAGTTGGTTCACTTAATTTTAGGGGCCACGGTGAATGTGCCACGGCGTAGCCCTTTAATTTCCGAGCCCTCGCTTTCCATTCAGCGGAATGTTGAGTTAATTGTGTCGATCAAATGAGGAAAGCCGAGTCTTTTTGTGAGCAAGTTCGCCCCGGAGATCGAGCGAGTCGCACTTCCTTACGTACACCTCTCCTCCCTCTCTTTCTCTCTCTCTCTCTCTCTCTCTCGCTCGCTCTGCTCCTCATGACCATCAGGATTGGCAGGATGTAATTTAAGTGCATAGGCACAAAGACCAAATGTCAAGTAGACAGATTTAAATGTACCAGCTCTTGCTTCATTCAGGGTGTGTAATTAGGATCACTGCTACAAAGAGAAGAGTCAAGAGATCACAATGTGTTTTAGATGCAAGAAGAGCAAGACGAGCCATCAGGTTTGTTTAAAGAAGCATGAAGGCAGCGCAACAATAGAGAGCTCCCGCTTACGTGTTSTTCTCAGGTTGGGAAAAAGAAAAGTCCTAGTGGAAAATAACTTGAAGAGAGTTGAAGAGATATTAATTGAAGATCCTGTAAATGGATTGAGTTGTGTATGGTCTTACGGTTGCCAGATCATAACCTTCGATTGATGTGACTTGTCGAAGGTTTCACATGCGTTATTACTCAAATCCCCCAGAACATTTCATGTGGAATCCAACATGATGATGATGTTATGGTTTCCAGACAAATCTCATTTAAATCACCGCATTTGGTCAACACCCTTATCCTGAGCGATACAGCTAATGCAGCTAAGTGCGGCGGCACGGTGGTGTAGTGGTTAGCACTGTCGCCTTGAACCGCCAGGGTCCGGGTTCGATCCCCGGCCAGCCTCGATTCCCGTCTCTGTGTGCATGGAGTTTGCATGTTCTCCCCGTGCTTGGTGGGTTTCCTCCCACAGTCCAAATACAAGTAGGTTAGGTTAATTGGCGTTCCCAAATTGCCCGTAGTGTGTGAATGAATGAATGAGTGAGTTTGTCTGTGCCCTGCAATGGATTGGCACCCTGTCCAGGGTGTACCCTGCCATGTGCCACAAGTCTTCTGGGATAGGCTCCAGGCCCCCATGACCCTGAATACAGGATTAAGCGGTATAGATGATGAGCGAGTGAGTATACATCTAAGGGTTAAGGGCTTCGCTCAAGGGCCCAACTTGGTCTCTTAAATCTGAATGATTTCTTTTCTTCTTCTTTATTTTACATCTCAATCACATTACGTGGCTATTTTTCTTCAGAAAGTGTCTGTTTTTTGGGCATCTGGTTCTGGCCACATCTTGATGTCCCACTTTAACTCTTATATCTGCACAGATCCACAATGGCAGCACAGCATATATAGGTCAATGACGAATAAAAACATCTATATGAATATTGGTGGCTCAATGGTGGGTTTCTTGGCTGCCATGCAGAAGGCCTTGGTTTCATTCTTGCCCAAACCCCAACCACTGTAGTGTAGGTCCCAAGGCTGGATAAAATGGGAGGGTTGCGTCAGGAAGGGTATCTGGTGTTAAACCTGTGCCAAAGTTGTGTACGGATCGGATGGTCCGCTGAGACGACAGCTGTAAGACTAACAAGAATATATATATGCTTATATGGAAGCCTTGCCGGTGTGTTAATGAGATCATGCTGTGTATTTGGTTTTTCAGATATCTGAGGTAGAACAAAAGTTATCATTACTTCCATGATGTGTAAATATATATATATATATATATATAAACTGCAATAATGCTCTGGGTTTGAAGAGCTTCCTATGATTCCATACAGTTAAATCACACAAGCAGATCTTTTTCCTTCAAAACCACATCGAAGAAACATAATCGAGGCATCAAGCCTGGATGCGTTCCCCCCCCCTTTTCTTCCTGTAAATCAAGGTGACGTGTGAAAGCACTTTAAATTAAGACCTGTAGGTGTGACAGCGAAACGTTATTTATTTTTGAAATGGATAATTATTCTGAAAAGTTTGAGTTTCATCAGTGTTTCTTACTGTTGTGTGGAGAAGCAGTCCAGATCTCCAGTTGCCCATGCACAGTGGATGGATGTTAGCGCTGTTCCCGTACACCACCAGGGTTTGGGTTTGAATCTCGCCTCCGGTCGGTGTACAGAACATACTTTTTGTTTTCTACAGGGTTCTGAGACATGCATTGTAGGCTGATTAGTGTTTCCAAATTGCCCATAGTGGGTGATTGTGTGTGTGTGTGTGTGTGTGTGTGTGTGTGTGCATGCCTCTAGGTTGCCAGAGCTTGACGTCATTGCAGCCAGCTATCGCTTAATGATTTTGGCTTAAATGGATGGTTGTTCTCTTGATCATGACCARTGTGCCTAGATCCTGAACAACGTCAGTCACGTCTACAGAAGCGGCTCTGAAATTGAACTGGATCTCATAATCTCATGTCTTTGCAGATTCACTGGAATATTGAACCGTCCCCTGCCGCGCGGGAGCCGGAGGTTAACACCCCTACGGTGTTGTGGGCGGGGCTTACAAATTGTAAAACGAGTGAAACCGACCAAAAGGTTGGTGATCATCTTTGTGCTCGCACCTGCGTGTGCGAACCATAAAAAAACCGAAACGGCGGGCTGTGAAATATCGCGCGCGTCATCTTTAAGCGGAACCTTCAGCGCCGCGCCTTTGCTCTCCGCCATGCAGGACGTCGGTGCGCGGCATTGTGCTCCGAGCCCTTTTCCGTTTAATTAGATTTGTAAAAACAATTTTTGGAGGGCTCCCATTCTGTAAAAGCTCTCAGGGGTTAAAATCAGCTGAGCGCTCTTTCTTTTCAGCTTTCTTTTCACCGACGGAGCATAAATTATTTAAAATTGTGCGACCTTTTATCTCGCCCCCTTTGAAGGCAGCAAATTAAAAATGTAAATGGGCTCCCTAATTAATATGCAAATGCATTCATTCCCAGTTAACAATTAGCAATTAAACCTGCACTGTCTAGAAAGAGCACCAGGCGAAATTAGCAACTTATTTTTGCATTTGAAAAACCTGACACAGACACGTTCGGCTGAACAAAGTGACTTTTTTTTTTTCTTTTTCCGAGAGGGATCGGGATCAGACCTGTGACATCTCCGCAGTGGGGGGAGAAAAAAAAAGAAGAAAAAAAAAGCAGAAAATCATACCTCAAATCTGTGTAGCATTCTTCCAGTGTAGAGTTATTAAGCTTATGTGTATTTACTATAGGTTTATGATGAGGACATAATAATGTCGGGAGGAAGATTAGCCAAGCCTGAGCTCCCTTAGCGAGCCACTCACTGGAATTAAAACATGCGTGGAACATTAAGTGCCTGGCCTCATAACTAAAAATAATACTAGAAGAAGAATTAACACGGGGGTGGAGCATTTCATTAATTTACAGATTAATGATGCAGAGTAGCACTGGCTTGTTATTAAAGCGCTATTTCTGAATTACAGCTCTGAGAGGAGCCCCTTGGGATGAACGTGTTTAGTCACCGCTCTCTGCTTAAGCTAGCGAAGCATTACCACAGGAGGTGTGTGTGTGTGTATGTGTGTGTGTGTGTGAGAGAGAGAGAGACTCTGGCGTTTCCTCTAGTGGATACATGATGTATGTATTCATACCATTTCACCTCATGTGCGATTTACATACGTCACCGCGTTACAAAACTGGAACATGATTAAAAAAAACCTTTTACTATAACTTATACTATAATATTTATTTTACAGATCTTTTATGACGTATTGATTTATAATAATCACATCAAATAAGGTAATAAGATTGATGATGAGGATGATGATGATGATGATTATTATTATTAATAATAATAATAATAATAATAATTGATTACATGTATTAGACTAGATAGTGGTCATAAATACGTAAACACTCCATCATATTTTTTTTAACTCCTAAGCTGGTCAATCAGGTGCGTGTGTGTGTGTGTGTGTGTGTATGTGTGTGTGTGTGTGTGTTTACATTCTTGGTTTTCCCTTTAGTTTTGCAGTGGCGATAAATGGTGAAGGTAACAGACAAATATAATAAGCTCAAAGCATAGTGCAAACCACAATCAGACTTAACGACGTGCTTTCATCATTCGACGCTGTACGTCAAGCGGGTTTCTATCGAAACGAAACAAAAGACGTTCGTAGCGTTCTCTTCCATCCTTCTGCATCAGACTCGGGTCAGAGGCGTGGCCTAAAGCTTGGAGGTGGAGTTATGAGATTAAAAATTCCAAATCACTTTATTAAAATACGGATATTACACTAAATACCATAAGTAAATGATGTAGTAATGATGATGATGATGATGATGATGATGCTACATATCAATAAATCAAAAAAGTTCCTGTTCTCAGTGACTCTATAGAAGCTTTACACGGTCACTCCCTCTTTTTTTTCCTTTTCTTTAACTCTCGCTTGAAGTATCCAGGATTGTATCATGTTTTTAGAAGGAAACCTTCTAGAAAAACATCTCTTTCCTGAAGACTTCCCCATGTCTTCAAGGAAGGCGGCATCAAAATCGCTAAAAAACTCATTAAGATAGAATGTTAGATGGAAACAATACCATGTTATACACCGATCAGCCATAAAATTATCACCATCGCCGGGTGAACTGAACAACATTGATCACCAACTATATCGTGCAATAATATATTCCTGGTCTAATCCCACAGAAAAGCCAATGCAAGAACACACACACACACATTGTCTATAGCACTTTATCCTGTATACAGGGTCAGGAGCCTTTCCTAGGAGACATAGGACATGGGGCAGGACAGGACACCAGAGATCATGCAGACTCTATGCACACAAAGCCAAGGTCATCATCATCTATACCGGGGGGGTGGGGGGGGGTGCTGGAGCCTTTTCTAGGAGACAGGGCACAAGGCGGAGTACACCCTGGACAGGGTACCAATCCATTGGGCACACACACACACTCACACACTATGACCAGTAACCTACGTGTCTTTAGATTATGGAAGGAAACCAGAGTACCCATAGGAAACCCACCCATGGGGAGAACATGCAAACTCCATGCACACAGAGACAGGGAATCGAACCTGGCCGGGAATCGAACTCGGACCCTAGAGGTGCAAGGTGACGCTGCTTAATGTGACCATTAAGACACCATTCCAGACAATGCAGCACAAAGCACCAGACAAGTCACGCCCAAAGAGCCCAAGGCCGGGGACCCGGCTTCCACACTTCCCATATCACAGTTTGATCGAGCCCCCATGGGATKTGCAATCCACACAGCACCCAAAGGATGCCAGCGTCCCAGTGACGGACATCACCGTACAACCACAGATGCCCTGCAGAGCCASGCCGCCACAAGGGGGCCGGAGAGGCAAAACCTAGTTGGTTTTAATGTTTTGGCTGATCAGTGTTTGTGCTGAACAAGTGCATTAATATAAACCTGTGATTTGTCTCACAGTCAGAACTCCTGTCACAAGTGCTGCCGAAGTGAAGAAGCTGACACCCATCACGTCTTGGCTGGTCGGGTGCGATTTGGAAAACTTGTGTTAAAATCCAAGATTCTTAGCGTTTATCGTAATTAAAGTTTGGATTTTTGAGTGTTGTGTAGTTGAAAGGAAGCGGAATGGAGAAGTTGTCATTTTTCCATCTTCACTAGCGCTGCTGCTGTTGTTTACCGAGTCATGGATCATAATTCTCTGATGGTTTGGCCTTTGCTGTTGTGTCTTTGAAAGAAAAGAAAAAGAAAAAAAAAGAGAAAGAGAGARAGAGAGAAAAAGATGTGTGTTTTCAGTACACAGTGGCAGAAGGACTGAGACATTTTGCTCGTAATTAGCGCGGGCCTCTTGATCAGACAATGCGACAGGGTTCATTAACACTGTGCTAATTGCCAGTCTCCTCTTAAAAAGTTTTCACTTCATGTTTTCTTTCCTCCCCCACTTTCGTTCCTGGAGGAAGGAGGGGGAGGTGAAAATGAGCGGCTCAGTCTTTTACAGGAAACTCTATCACTTGGCTGAGATTCCCACTGTGCCAATATGGTGATGCAATGCAAAGTAGAGGCTCTGCCGTCACTTCCAGCATCTAACCCTCCATCAATCTGTTCATTTGTTCATTCGGCACTAATGAACTCACAAGTGTCCTTTTTGACAGATGTTCCCCCTGCTTAGGTCCATTGTAAGACGAAGCTGTTTCGTACGCTTTGACATGACGCGGCGTGCTGTTAGGAGTTCGTCTCTCTCTCTCTCTATCTCTCTCTCTCTCTCGCTCTCTTTCTGGACTCCCGGCGTCAAGATGGAAAAACAGAAAGATCGCATATCGGCTCTGAAGTTCAAGTCTCACTATTGTGCGGAGATGAGAACCGCAGGACAACTTGGATTTACAGTTATGAGAAAGCCTTTTTTTGCCTTTTATTTAAGGATGTGTGTGTGTGTGTGTGTGTGTGTGTGTGTGTGTGTGTGTGTGTGTGTGTGTGAAACTCAATAAGATCATATGCTCATTATAATTCCTACATAAAGTCTATTGTCATGTCTTGAACAAACCAGGACCAGACGATTCAGCTGCTTTTGTTACTTTATGTTAATTATTTTCTTTCTTACAATCCACAATCTATATAGAGATACTAGAGATGTAGACATAGGATTGGATCAAGACCTGAAAAAACACAAAATGGGAACTTAATGAGAAAGCCCAGACTCGTTTGGGTTCCCCTTGTGTCGTCTGGGCAGGTCTGACCATCTGGGGCGTGGCTCTACAAGATCACTGGGGGTGTGCTGTGGTGTCTGGCACCAGGACGTTGGCAGAGGAGCCTTTGGGTGCTGTGGGGTGGATCGAAYGTGTTTGTCCGGTATTGCATGTGTCCTCTGAGGAGTTTGGATGTTTGGATGTTGGCTCGGCAGTCCTGGGCTCTTTGCCTGCTAAAGCCCCATGTGTTCGGTGGGCTGTGGTGCACTGGGTGTTCTGGTGCCTTTCTATCGTGGGCAGGTTTGACTTTTTTCAGTGATTCATGTAAATAAATAAATAAATAAATAAAAAATTCTGGACGATCTGGCCTTTGGTCCCCATGGGCTTAGGGGAGTCCCGGGTGCCTGTGATCTTGTAACCAGTTTACTGTATCAATCAATCAATCAATCAATCAATCAATCAATCAATCAACATTTATTTCTATAGCACCTTACAGCAACCCAAGTTGAACCAAAGTGCTTCACAGTACTAAAAATGACAAAGTGGCAAAAATAAATAAATAAATAAATAAATTCAAATTACAAGTATAATAATAATACAAATACAAAATAAAACACATACTTGTAAATGAATAAATGAAAAATTAAATAATTATAATAAAAATGATAATAATTAATAAAACAAAATGATAAAATTATAAAAACACATAAAATTATAAATAATTAAAAGCAATTCTAAATAAGTGAGTCTTTAAACAGAGGCAGGTCCGTAATGTTACCTAACTCAGGTGGAATGGTGTTCCAGAGTTTAGGATTTTTTTGTACCTTGACCGAGGGACCACCAGCAGGTTTTGGTTGGCAGAACGTAAAGCTCTACTTTGTTGATAAAAACTTACTGTCTCACACAAGTATTTAATTGATCATCAATGTTAATGCGTTACTTTTCAGCTCAGAGAGCTTCTCGTCTCGTTAATACCATACAAAAAATATTCAATTTAAACAATCACATCATGAAAAAATGTAAAGTCAACAAAAAGTAATTTTTTTCCTCACAGAGGACATTTGATGGGACTAATCCTAGTCATTGTTTATTTCAAAGATGTGAACATGAAGACAGCAAATGCATGCTTGGCCAGCTCATCCTGTACTATATATCCTGAGTATGCTTAAAAAAAAAAAAAAAAAAAAATTTATATATATATATATAAAAGCATTTCAACTGAACAATAAAAACACTGGCGTTTTTTTTTTTACTTTAAATTATTTTTTATTTATTCATTCAACACTCGTGGAAAATGCGTGCAATTGTTCTCAATCCATAAAAAACTGACTTGGCAATCAGCTCATTGTTTTATTCTTTCTAAAGAAGTTCTACTCTCTTTTCTAAGGCAAACCCTCCTATGTGCACTGTTTTGTACGTTAAGCACAAAGAAACAGATTTAATTGTTTTTCCTCATTCCCAGCCATTTTCGTTCCTATTACTCCATGAAACTGTAAACCTGTTTAAGAAATGTTTCCTCCATGCTACTCCAGTGGATATCTTGTGAGCCGGTTAATGAGCGATTAGGGTCAGAGCTCGCCTTTGTCCCTTTTCCCTCTGCATGGATCTGATCGGCGGTGACGCAGGTGCTAAATTGGCTTCTTCCCGATCCGTTCCCCGTGCTCACATCAGCAGGCGAGTCTGTCACGCCAAACAACGAATCAGTGCATTAAACAGAGACCAGCTCAGCGCAGAGGTGATATAAAAATGATAATTGTGCACGATCTCTAAGGAATCCAGCTGAGTGGCTCGGTAATGATGGTCTCGCTAATGTACAGTATACGCTGTCAGATACGGCGCCGATGTACTGTAAGTGGACTCTTCAATGTACTTTCTAGTGGATAAATAAGGGAACCTGAAACCTTAAGCAGCTTCAGGTTCTTGAAGTCAAGGCGTGACTGCTGTAGTTTATTTCCAGACTAAGGACAAACTCAGTGGGACRTTATTCTCTGAGCAGTTTCTCCTGATCTCTGAACGCATTCTCTGGCTTTTCTCCCACCTCCCAAAAACACACCAGTGGGTGAACTGGCTACTTTATTCTCACCACAAGTGGAAATGGTGCCTTGTGACGGACTGGTGTGTCATCCAGGGTGTATTCCAGCCTCACACCCAGTTTTCCTGGATTTCCATGGCGAACCTGACTAGGGTAAAATAAGTGAAAGCTGAAAAAGCAAGACTGAAAAAGCACACAAATGACCAGTCTTAATATATATATATATAAACAACATACATTGAAAACAGAAATTCAATAAAGTCTATTTGTTTTGTGGACACAATTATTTTTAAAGTCAAATTTATAACATCACCCCGGTCATTTGACATACCATGAAGTTTTTGGAAGCATTTAAACCTGAAAAAAAAAAACATTTACAATTCAAACAACAATTTTTTCTTTACTGTTCTGGCTCCATTTATTTGCTCCATTATTATAAAGACGGTCTGACCATTTCTCTTCTCATGCGGTCTTTCTGTCTACTACACTGTAATTTAAAAAAAAAAAAAAAAAACAATCAAAAAAAATTTTTCATTAAAAAAAACACACGAAAAAACAAAACAAACTAATTTTTTTTTCATTTAAAAAAAAACATGAAAAAACAAAACAAACAAACAAAAATTCATTTAAAAAACATATGAACAAAACAAAACAATCAAACAAAAAATTTTTTTTCAACTTGACAAATTTGATCAACTTGTGTTATTTAAAAAAAAAAWWTTTTAACCCCGCTTCATCCCTCATTTTTTTACTCACCTGAGAACATCATTTTTTTCCCCACAAAAGCACAGAATGCCAAAATGCTCAAAGCTTCCTCATAATTTTGTGCACATTTCATTGTTAAATAAGCAGAACTTATTTTTGATCCTAAATATTTTTGGAAAATAATAAAGCATGACATTTTAGCTCATTTTGACCCGGAAAGCAAATAGTCGAAATAAAAATGTTAATAACTATGAAATCTGAAATTAAATTTAACTTACGACTGCCATCTCTGCAAACAAACCTGTCACTGTGATCATCATCATCACCCTTGAAGTTTTTGGTTTTATTTTATTTCCATAAAAAATAAATAAAAAATAAAAATAAAAATCCTGCTTATGTCTGTAATGACATTTTAGGGATCTGAAATGAAATTATGCATTTGTCTAGTTAAACCAGCCCTGCCCGTCTGGGTCAAGACAGACATCCTGCTGAGTAGTGAATAGAACGTGAAGTTAACTAAATGCTAATGCAACTACGTTTTTTTYCCCCCCTCATATGTAATAATGAGGAATTCTCAGCGGAGCCCCGGTGCGTGTTAGTGTTTGAGTGTGGATATGAAAACGGCTTCATCTCTCTTCCAGTCTGATGCGCTGTAACGACTTCTAAGCCCTGTCAAACAGCACGACGCCTCTCGCTCTCCCGAGGGCTCCGCGACACCTTCCTTTCCTCATCCAAGGAGAACGAAGGAGAGACCTGCTTTCCTTTTCCTCTTTTCTTTTAATGTTCACTCTCCTGCTCCCTCCTCAGACGTCTGCATTAGCCATGACGACTTTGTTAGCCGACGTGCTCGATCAGAGCCCAAGGCGAGGTGTCTCCGCTCAGCTTTTTACTGCTCCTGATTGAAAACGCGCCTCTGATGAGTGTCCTGGCGTCTTGAGAAAACAAGCTTTTCTTGAGAGTTCACATCTTTACTTTTTGCTGTGATCACAAAAATAGTTGTATTAAGGTAAAAAACTATTAGGCTTGTAGACGTCGATATAATGGCTTGTTATAGACATTATGCAGGCTATGTAATGCTACAGTATGTATAGCATTTCTTTAAAAAAAAAAGAAAATAAGAAGTAATAAACATTACCTTCATGGAGAAATGAGTTCAAACAGGGTTGATCACTCTGCTGTAGCGAACATACCTCTGGTATCCACAAAGTAATCAAAGTTAAAGGGAACAAAAAAACGCCTTTTTTAATGAAAAAAACTGCTATGCCCTTCAAGTAGACCTTAATTCAGAGCAGGACAGATCCAAAAGTTTTCGAATGAAATTTCATAACAACGGCTTTTATGATATTAAAACTATTTAAAACTTCTATTTAAGCTGCTGTAATTTTCCAGGGACTTGGTGGTGAAAGTGTCTTCAATGCCAGCGAACCGTTCCAGGTACAGTTTGTACTGTAATGACTGAAAGTATTACTAGAGAGATTTACAAACATAATTTCCTTAGAAAATCCTTTACAAATACAACGGAATTAAATCTCATTATGAGGTTATGATGAAACTGAAATCTAAGGTTATTTTCTAATTTCAGGATTGAATTTGTCTTTTAGCGGGCGTGGCGGCTAAGGCTCTAGGTTGTTGCTTTGAGGATCTGAGGAATCACGTTCGAGCTAAGTCAGAGGGTCCACTTAATGGTTATTGTCTGTTACTTTTGGCAGGTAATTTGTTTCTTTCGTGAAAATGGTAATGGAAAATTTTATTACTTAGAATTAGGCTTGGAATTACTTAGAAGGTGGCCTTGCACCAGGTTCAATTCCCGCCTCTGTGTGCATGCAGCTTGCATGTTCTCCCCATGCTTGTTGGGGTACTCCAKGTTCCTCCTACAGTCCAAACAACCATTAAGGAAGAACCCACAGACTCGCAACCCTGATAAAGTCGTGAGAATTAGGCTTAACCCCTAACATCCCTGACCCATCAAGRTAGGGTCTTCACTAAACCGCTGAAAATGTGTTGCGGTTTCTGGCACCAAGCCGTCGGTAGCAGAACCTTTAAAGTCCTATATGTTATGAGGTGGAGCATCCATAAATTCAGATTGGTTTTTCCAGTACAGCTTACCGATGCTCGATTGGACTAGGGGTCCATCACCTCAAACTTATTGTTATGTTCCTCAAACCATTCTTTAATTTTTTTTTGCCGTGTAGCAGAGCACATTAGTAAAGTAAAGCCTTTATTTTGTTACATATACATTACAGCACAGTGAAATTCCTTCTTCGCATATCCCAGTGTAACTGGGGTCAGAGCACAGGGTCAGCCATAGTACAGCGCCCCTGGAGCAGTTAGGATTAAGGGCCTTGCTCAAGGGCCCAACAATGGCAACCTGGCTGAGCTGGGAATCGAACCGCCGATCTTCCGATCAGTAACTCAGTGCCTTAGCCCTCTGAGCCACCACTGCCCTAAAAGTTATGATTTCTCCCCGTCGGGGAATCGAAACCCGGTCTTCCGCGTGACAGGCGGAGATACTGTCCACTATACTAACGAGGAGGCAGTCATTATTCTGCTGAAAGAAGACACCGATATGAGGGAATACTGTTTCCATAAACGGGTGTACTGGGTCAGGTAGGTAGTACATGTCAAAGCAAGTTCCACAGTAATGGCACGACTCAAGATTTTCCCAGCATCACACTGTCTCTGCCGGCTCACCTTCTTCCCATCATACATCCTGGTGCCATCTCTCCTGGTAAGCGACGCACATGCACCCAGTTATTCAATTCAATTTTATGTGTATAGCACTTTGAACATTGGTTATTGTCTCAAAGTGGCTTTACAGAATCAAAAGAAAATTGAGGACTTGTGTAGGAATCAAAATGATCAGATTGTAATGAGCAAGCCGAGGGCGACGGTGGCAAGGAAAAACTCCCTGAGATGGCAGTAGGAAGAAACCTAGAGAGGAACCAGACTCAACAGGGAAGCCATCCTCATCTGGGTGATAACGGATAACAGAAATTGTTTTSCAGTCATACTGTGTGTTAGGCAGCTGGAAGTTCAATATGACAAAGAATTAAAATTTTTAAGTTAGTATGGAGTCCAGCTGGTTATTGGAGGCTCAAAACTGTAGGAAATTCCAGTCCTGAACTTTTCAGTGACCGCGGTCCTCAAAAGACCAGCAGTCTGCATCAGTCGAGGGCAGGACCGTCTTCATGGTGTAGTTAAACCGTCCCCAGTCATCACACGCATCCACATGATTTAAAGGAAAATATAATTCATCAGACCAGGCCACATTTTTCCATCGCACCATGGTCCAGTTCTGATGCTCACATGCCCGCTGTACAGTAGGTGTTTTTGGACAGGGGCCATCTTTGCAGCTGCAGCTACGCAGCCTGATACGCAACAAACTGCAATGACACCTTCATATCAAAACCAGCATTAACCTTTTCAACAATTTGAACCGACTACACGGGCCAGTCTTCACTCCCGCGTCAAAGAACATTGGCCACCCATGCATCTTTCCTTCCTTGGACCACTTTTTCATAGTGAAGTGAGGTCTCAATATTAACACGCTGTTGATGTTGCATGTTTCAGGGCGTCACTTTTTCTCCACACTTTTTCTGGTCTGGAAATTAGCTCCACCCGCAACTCAACAGAGCTGATCAGCTCCACCTCTTTACCATAAAAGTAAATGTTACAAGGCAGGTATATTCAACCTAAAGACTTTGCGGCTAGATTTGTGATTGTCATTGATCACCTCTCTTCCCAATGACCAACCACTCTGTTCTTCTTAATGATTCATCAATGATCACCCTTATTTCCAGCATTCAAGAACTTTAGGCCTGTAGAATGAACCTCTTATGGTGTTTACCATAAAATGGTATGCTGCATAAAATTAAATAATCAGAGAAAAACCAGTGAACAATCTCTGACACAACTGCTCCTGGTGGCCAATCCCTGATCACCATTATTTGTCCCACCCACACACTTATTGTCTCTCATTAGAGACTTTTTGGCAATCAAACAGTTCTCATGACTGCAAAGTCATGCGATCGAGCATGTAGGAAAACATCTACAGTGCGAGTGACTTGGTCTTGTTAGTATTCCTCTGAATGTTGTGTGATATTCAGTTGTTCATTATGCCCTATGAGATGACCTTAACATCTAGGGCTTCATAAGCAAGATAAAGGCACATCATCACATTATAAACCGTGCCTGTGTTAGCAACAATTGCCGGCGCTCTGCAATATTCACCTCCAAATTTCCACAATTAAGCTTTTGTTTACACCCCAAAAAGTCATATTAGGAGCGGGAAATTTAGTGTAATTATTCATAATTCCAACGTTTCGAGTGTAGCTACCTCATTTGCCTGCTTAATTCTGCCTTTTTAATTTCTTGCATACATTTGCACATTAATTTTGCCCATTGTCTGCTGTGAGGGGTTGTTTATTCTAAAGAAAGATTTCCTGTGCGATGTTTTTCGCCGGAGTGCGGCCCAGTCGGGTGGCGCTCCAGCTGCGAGTGGTGATGATTTGTTTTGTCCTCATTTACAACCCACCGCTTTAACACATTTACTCCCAGCTCTCATTTTTTACACGCAGTGAGAGGCATCAGCCGCCCAATAATTGTCAATCAGTTAGTCTAGTCAGTCAGTGAAACTGTCAGTCTGTTCACTCGCACTCTTTCACTCACTCGCTTTCCCTCATTTTCTCATTTTCTCTCTTTCACTTACTCCAGATCTTACTCACTTTCACCAGTCTCGTTCGCCGACACTCACACATCCCCACACACATCCCCACACACTTCCTCGCATATTATCTACACTGCATTCATGCATTCACACACAATTTATTCATTTATTCACTCTTTTTTTTTTTAAGGATGCGCAAAAAAACGTTATATGCTGTGACATAAAACATTACAGAATGGATCGACGTTAATTCGATATGCAAATAAGATAATAGAAAGTATTTTTTWAAATATTTTGTGGCAATTGCCAAATGTCTACAATACACTAATACTTATAGCACAAACGTATGGATAATATATGGCTTTATACTTGTAATGGAGTCTTGTGAAAAAATAAAAATAAAAATAAAWAAATAAATAAATGCATGTGCTTGAATTGCCTTGTTCAGTCTCCCAGCCCAAATTCGATTTTCATATCCAAATTGGAATCAATCAGTTTGGAATCAGTTTGTATCCATGTAGTCTGAATCAGATTTGGGAAAAGAAATCACATTCATAGGTTGTTTGAATTCAGATTCAGATCTCTAAGTCTGGTAGCTCTACCTACCTGAATTGGTTAAGGCATTGGACTACCGATCGGAAGGTCAGAGGTTCAAACCCAACCACCACCAAGTGGACAATGTAGGACCCTTAACCTTAGGCCTTTATTAACAGCTGTTTAATGAGATAAAAATGTAAGTCGCTCTGGATAACGGTGTCTTCCAAATGCCATCATGTAAATGTACTGGATTTCAAACTGTCCATTATGTGACTTGCAATGCGACATCAAGTCACACAATGATGTGGTATGGGACATGGAYCCATGGTGGAAACTTCTGAGGAGAGATGATGGAAGAAATAGAGGTGGAATTGAGAATTATATGTTTCATTGGGTCATTTTTTTTCTCCATTATTACCTGTGCAGTTGAATTTTCCATGCTATTAATTATCCTGTTTTTTGGAGGAGTGACTAACAYAACTGTAGTATGGAAAAGGAGGACAATAGTCCCTGGGGAGCGGAAGTGAAATGTCTGAAGGCACTTTGGGTGGGATGCATCAGTACAGGTGAAGTAGTGAATATATACTGAAACTGGAATTATTGTGCTGCATGCGAGGCTTAGCTGTCGTGACCACAGCAACCAATGCAGATATGTGGATGACAATGTGTCAGATTTGGGCTGCCAGTCTGAACAGAGACAAATGAGATCTGGTGGCTTTCAAATGAAAGTATGGACAGTCAGTCCTAAAGCTAGCGTCTGTGAAACAATTTGGATTTGCCTGCGGTCTGAACCAGGCCTTAAAAACTCTCCTGTGTGCATGTGCTCTCTCGACGTAGCCGCCTTGTGCTCCGTCTGATTGGCACAGCATGACACATGTGACACAAAACTGGCTAATCAGAGACTGGAGGAAGTGAATTCTGATTGTTTTCTGATCGGCGATGAAGTTGCTGATTTAGAAGGTTCAAATTGTTGTCCTGAATGAAGTATAGAACTGATATTTGTAATTACAGGTATTGTGTTAATAACCCTTCAACTCATTATTAAAACCCAAAGGACAGTGTTCAGCTGTCAACCCCGTGGAGAAAAGTGGTTAAAAAATGGTCCTTCTACAATCCTGTCATATAAAAGCAATATCACACATGCTATCGTAYTGAATATCAGCTCGGCTGTGATGCGGTCGTCGGCAGCTCTAGTACAGAAAATATTACRGCTGTGSTGATATTTAGTACAACAACATGTGTGAAATTGCTTTTATATGACAGGATTGTAGAAGGATTTAAATATATGCACATCCATCTGGGAYTGGCAGAGCTGCCAACCGCTATATACAAGATAAAGCAATAACTAGCTAGCTAGCTGGAACTAGCTAGCTAGTTGGAATCCCAAATAGTGTTCATTAAAACGCTAGTGTGTGTTAGGTAGGGTGTACAATCCTTTGTTCCGCACACCAAGTAGTGCTCTTGATCAGGGGACAGAAATGGATTTGGGATTCAGCCTTGTGCTATAGGCTAGCTAGCTTGACCTGTTAATAGAGCAACATGGATGGTACAAAAGCAACTCAGAGCAATTTAGAAGCAAAAGGAGACAAAGTAYTGTTTACGATGACATAATGTGAATTCCTGGCTGAAAGTGCTTCCCTGACTGGGACAAACAATAATTTGTTTCTGCTTAGCTCATGCTAATCAGCATTGTGAAGTGTAACTGATATTGTCTAGGGTAACAAGGCTAACTAGGTAGCAGGAAGAAAAGTAAGTGCAGAAATGTGTACTCAAGGCCAAACCCTTACTAATGTAGTACTTCAGTTTCTTTTGCCTGTAGTCCAAATCCAAATATAGTAGGGTTTATTTACTTAATTACTGCTCCAAGGTACATAGAGTAAGTATATACACAGGGAGTTGGGAGTTTTGGCTAACGTGGTGACATCATGGACCGGAAATAATAGCAAAAATGTAATGGACATGACCGAGCTGAAGAGGTAAGTGTCAAAATGGCAGCAAGAATTTTTTTAAAAATTAAAAAAAAAAAAAAAAAAAGAAGACCACATGATGTTTCATCGACAGAATGATGGAGAATTCCTGGTCTTTCCATTTCTTTTAAGCAAAATTTTCGTCTATCGTAAAGGAAACAATGAGAATTAGTGTGATTTTTTAAAAATTTAAAAAAAAAAAAAAAAAATCATTTTTTGGTCATTATGTTCATGAGACTAGTAAACTAGTCTACTACTAGGGCAGGTGCAGCTCACTGGCCAAGTCATGTAAAATAATAAAAATGCTTTGTCTACATGTTTCTGTGATTCTTTGAACTAATCATACGTTGTTCAGTTGAAAATAAGCCAATTAAAATTTG
>QMIH01002453.1:23632-39218 GCA_003987875.1 Clarias batrachus | reverse complement strand
TGAACCTTTCCTGAGTAAATAAAACAATTTTTGTGTGTTCACTATTGCTTATAAATTGCATCGTCATTCGTCATCTTTTTCTTTTTTTTCGGTGAAGTATTATAAATAATTTCATGATTATTTCATGGTCATGTTTTGAGTGTGCCGTTGCGATTAATTCGACATCATAAGTCAACTCTGATGGCATTCCTGGATTGTCCGAGATGAGCGTATCCAGAGGAGAAAAATGACACAATAAAACAAATAAAAATGAATGAATAATATGGTGGTTTTCCTTGTTTGTGCGTGTGTGTGTGTGTGTGTGTGTGTGTGTGTGTGTGTGTGTGTGTGTGTGTGTGTGTGTGTGTGTTTATACACAAGAGGATGAGAGAAGGGAGAAGGGGAGAGCAGGTTGGCATTCTTTATGAAGCGTGAAGCGGTTTGTTAAATGTTCACATCATTTGCAGGGACTAAGGTTTGATAAAAAGAGACAGCCCTCAAAAGAAATTGATTGAAATGGCGTGTGCCTGGCTGACGGGAGCCAGTGAGGGACAAAGCCCTGTGAAACCATGGCCACTCGAGCAATTATTCCTCCACGCTGAATTTGGATTAGCGCAATGGAAAGAAGCATATGTTTGGCCCGCGGCAACATTCCCCCCGGCTGGCTTGGGCGAGGAAGGGGGAGAGCGAGGCACAAACTGGAATATAAACTATATTAAGCAGAAAATGAAACATTTACATCGTTGTGGACCCTTCATTTTTTGTGTGTGCAAAAACAGTGTTGAACTCCAAAGAAGCATAAACTTCACGTTTCCGGAATAGAAATTATAAACCTTATCCTGGCCTAAATATCATTTTCAGTAAATATTTAAACCACGGGTGTGTGACAATAGACCTTAAAAAGAGGATACAATTTAAGAGCATTTAATTTAATGATAAACGTATTTTAATCAATTGGTTGAAATATTTGAACATTAAATTGACAAACGATTTTTTACCCACCACCGCCGCAATAATAATAATAATAATAATAATAATAATAATAATAATAATATACGAAGTTTAGAATGTTTTCCACAACTTTTCAATGCTTTTTGTCATTCACCCTATAAATAGCCTAGAAAGTGTGTACCAGACCAATTATTTTTTTGCAGCTTGCTTAGTCAGATTCCTAATCGATTTGCTTAATGCGTCGAACTATCAGGAACGATTTGGTGAAGTCTTTGACCTCTCTTGGCATTGCTGTGTCCCCCAGCCTGCTCACTCGGCTAGGGTCAGTAATGGGGCGAGACCTCAAATGATGAGGTGCTGAGGTTACGAGTCGAGTACAATTAGCTTTTTTGCGCTCGATTATACAAAACTTACAGAGTCACGTACCACGATTGATAAATTATTGTCTCACTAGTCAGTCGAACAAAATAAAACACTTTTAAAAGGTTCTTTTATGAACAGTTTATAGGATGAAATGAATTAAGTTTGTCAGTAACTCAAATTATTTCAAACAAAACAGGAAAAGTTACATCTGCTTTTTTRTAGATTTGATGATGTGGCATGTTTGCTTGATTCACATTAATAGACTATTAATACTGCCGCTTTGGCGTGAGTTCATTTATTCCCCACCGCCCGAGAGTATCGCCTGGCCAACAAGCTTTCAGCTGAGGTTAAAATTCGTACGATCTGCTCATGGCTATCACCAAACAAAACTAGAATATAATAGGCTAATGGTCACACAATTCATAGACAAATGTATCAGCTCATTGATGCGTACGTGAATTTCGTTTCATTCCCTTTCAAAACAAGGCTAGCGCGACCGTATTATCCAATATGAGCTTATCTGAGGCAGTGACATTTTGATAAAGTAATTTTCTGTCAGCGGTGTTGAATATGTCGCTTTTCTCCACTTTAAATTACTGTTCCTGTGAACGTCCTAAGTGTACGAGCTAGTGAGTTTCATTCGGTTGTAATTAACTTAGGCCAAAGTTTTAAAGCATACCCATCATAACAGCAGGTGTGTGTATGTGTGTTTGTGTGTGTGTGTGTGTTTGTGTGTGTGTGTGTGTGTGTGTGTGAGAGCTCGCGCGCGCGCGCGAGAGAGAGAGAGAGAGAGGGAGAGCATCAAATTGAGTTGGGTAAATAGGTCCTGCAGAATTAAGAATGAGTGCTTCCCCTTCCACGCCCCCCACAATCAGTTAAATCATTGTTGTATTTTTTCAGACGCTCATTATAGGAAATATACTGTATATTTCAATACAATTTTTACTCAGTAACGTTATCAGAAAACAATTCTGTGAAATTGATAGACTTCATTGATAGAGAATTAACCAAATTCAGCAGGATACTGCAATGCCCTGAATTGTAGCTCGCGCTGTTTTTCACACACAGCTCCTGCTTCCAGGCATTATAGTAAACTAGTTCCTCCAGTTGAGGCAAAATTGCAGTAAAACACAAATTAAAATACAAATGTATTATGGTCTCTTTCGCAAGCACATACACTGTGAGAACGTAAACGGAATGCTTAAAATAAATGCTTTACATTTATGAGGAGAAAATGAACCCTGATCTGCATATGAATAATACGCAATGGGTTAATATATGCTGTTTAAAATCTTTCCTCTCGTTTACAAAAACGCTAATACAACGCTAGCATAAAACACACAAATTCATCTTGTTACGTTTGTAAAAAAGAAAGACGCGCGCACCACTTTTCCTCGTCTTTTCCTCGTTTTTCCTAAAATGATTGTTTGTGCGTTCCCCGGCCGACTAGTACTAGAAGATACAGCCGAATATCACTCTTTTTAAGTGAACCATTGCGCCCGTGGTTAGTCTCCTACACACAATCCAACAAAAATGGAGCCAACAAAAACAGTACTGACAGATAATGCTCACCTTCTGAAGCACTTTACATTGTAATTATGCCGAGGACGTCTGCAGTTAGATTTCCATAACATTATTTGAAAACAACAGCCACCGAATCGAAAAAGGCAATTGCAAGTAAAAAAAATTTTTTTTAAAGCTAGCGGGGCGAATGACCGCTGTTGTGAAAGAATAGCCTACAATCCTACGTCAGTAGCATTGCAAATGCACGCTTTAGGGAATTGAGCCGTTCACTGTGAAAGGGAACGCAGCCAGTTCACAACGTACCACTGGAGATTGATTTCGAGGAGCATGGTATTAATAAACAATCAAATGTATTGTGAATTGAAGCTATGCAGTGATTCATACCAGTATACAATACAATGTAAAAAAAAAATACGTTTTAGTAAATATTTAATAGTTGCCTGGCTGCCAGAATTACTGACCCGAAGAAGCCCCACATTACAAAATTTTATCAAACGAAATATGACCTGTAAAAAGGACGAGTATTAACTCTATTATTGTTTTAAAATAGTAGGCTAATTATTGACGAGGAATCCACCAACCCTCATCCAAAACACTGTATGACCATTTCCCACACGTCGTAATATTATTGTTTTTATTTATCGTAATTTGGCAGAAGGAACATAGCCAAACAAAGTGGCGCCTAAAAGCATACAGGGGGCTGACACGGCAAGTGTGCTCACCCCCAACCCAAGCTAATACATCTGACTGAGTTTAAGAACTGTTTGGCTTAAGGGCCAAAACCACATAGATTCACTTCAAACACTATTGAGAATGCATTGTTGTCTGTCTCATTTGGCTTGTAAAAGCTGAAATATTTGAATGATCTCTTGCGCTGAGTTCAAAGTAATTTTACTCTCTTTTTGTCCAATAATCATAATAAGTATTATTATTATTATTATTATTATTATTATTATTATTATTATTGAATACTATTAGTTGGAGTAAGAGAAACAGTGGGTTAAACTGCTTGATGCATGGAATAATCGACAGGGGAGAGCTAAACACAATTACAGTAACCGTGATAAATAAATAAAGTCCAGTGTCTCAGTCACTAAATACAAATAAAAGGTGAATAATTAAAATCGAAATTTGACATGGAGCGTATCAAATATTTATTTTCTTTTGTGTGGGCAACAAATGACTATAATACATTGACAGGCATGGGAACTATTGCCAGCACAATACAGATAAACCCGCCTCCAATTCGACATTGGACATAGGGTACCAGATATCAGATGGTTCCAAATGTTTTGAAATTCTTTAAAAAAAAAAAATGAAACAGAAAGAAAACGAATTTTAAAGACAATAGGTTATCCGTTTATTGCTCTTATGGTGCTTCAAGGGAAGAACACGACGTGAAAAGTATTCTGATTGGCACAACACAATAAAAGCTTACATAAAAGCTCAAGAAAAAGTAACATAAAACTAGTCACGGGGTCTTTTAGTGATTCCTTTTCCAATTTAAAAGGAAATGACATGAGGGATAGACAAAGAAATAAACGTTTATTTCTATTAAATTTGTTCACTTGCTTTAGTGACGCCTCAACATGCTACAAGAGGGTTGAATTGAAAAAAAAAAACCCTTCTGTTTTCTAAGAACCGTAAAACCACATAAAGAACTAAGCGAATATTCAAACCCACTAAAACAGGAGGCACCAGATAAATAAAAAAAAAAAGAAGTTTCAACAGATGCACCATATTTACAGTTCCCGTTAAATTACACATAAATAAATATATACATACATGAACACAGATTCCCTCATATAACCGTGAATCGTGTTTAAATTCAAAGTTCAAGTTGGTCTCTCAGAGTGAATCGTCTGTGTGTGAAGACATGGCATGGAACTGTGGGACTCTTTCAAGTTTATCATTCACAATACTGATAGAAAATCATCCTCTTTCAGCTTCTTTTTGTCACATGGCTACAATCGTCAACTGACAAGGGTGGCTAAATTGCAGCCCGTTGCAGCTCATAAAAAAGAGGGAGTTCATTAAAAGTTGTGTTGAAAAAGTTTTTTTTTTCTCCTTTGCTCACGCGCCCCCCTGTCAGGAGCTGCACCTCATTGACACCTTTTTTCTCATGTGGATAGAAGTGTCTTTCCATGAATCCCAGGCTGAACTGTGGTTTTAAAAGAAATTAAACATGGCAAGGAAATCGTCAAGACCGGGAAATGGCACATTGTCCTTTTTATCACTAGTGTAATATATATACGTTTCAATATCTGTGCGGTGATCTAATGGTCGTAGATCACTTTCTGTGCTTCTCGTCTTTGTCTCCACCCTTAGTGCCGGACTCAGAGTGGCTGTTGGGATTGTTGTTGAGGTACATTTTATCCATCGCTTTAATGGCCTCGGTCAAATAGTTCTGTAGCGCGGTGACGGCCGCGCACACTGCCGGCGTCCCGAATCCGTGAGAAATGAGACTGAAGTGAGTCAAACAACTCTGAATGCCCGGCTCGAGTATGGGCTGCGGGCGTGAATTCCCCAGAGGCGAGCGGTCCTGGGAGAGAAGGTCGGTGAATTCTTTGCAGATTTGTCTAGAAGGAGACACAATGCAGTGTGAGGAGCTGATTGCGTGATAGGCTATGTGCACACAAAGGTACCAATTTGACTTTATATGAAACTGACTGCTTCATTAAGAACTGCATTTGCAACACTTTTGTTGTATTTTATGCGAGTGTGCATTGCCTGTGATCAATATAGCCTATGACAATTTTGCTGTTACTGCAGAATAAAGACCGTTAGAACGCAAAGTTCAGTTGAATCAAGTCAAATACGCATTACCGTACGTCACTCGCGTATCTGTGGCTGGCAGTAGCCTAATAATAGACCTGTTTTTGTAGTAGTTACTTTGCGAATTAAAATAATAATATATTTTTGTTTTCTTTTTGAATGATGGCGTATATCCTTTCTTTCACCTTGATTTGGGGAAATATTGCGAAAGAAGCGTAATGTTCGTGTACGAACTTGAAGGTAGTCAGGACATCGCTCAGTGCCATGGTTTGCCATTATGCTTCACTATAACTCAGAATTCCTAGATGTCTTTGCTAAATTCATACATAAATTTGACATGCCCATGAAATTAGCGCACAAAAAGCGCATTAATTAAATACAATTAAATCGTTTTGTTTTGGAATCAAACTACGTGATTTAAAAAAATGCAATTCCTTAAATAAATTTTTGGAAAAAAATTTGAAAATCAAAAAGATATCACTTACTTTGTTGCCAGTAACATGTTTTTTCTTTGGACTTGTTCATTTGGGTCGGAATGCTGACGGTTTACATATTCAGCTACTGCCTTGGCTGGGAATTCGGTCTCGCATACATATCCGAAATCTCTGGCAAGATGCACCGCTTCCCCTAAGAAGAAAAAATGGGTTGAGTGTGTAATGTATTACTTTAAATTACTGACACCAAATGTAGACCAATTAACACCTTCACTTTGAACATTTATCATCTAATTAACGTTCTCGGCAAAAGGACAGGGCATTTTCCCAAAAGCCTACATTTATCAATCAGATTCTTAGTAGTACTATATTTTCTGTTGAAAAACGGAAAATTGTGTGTTATCTGTAAGTATGTCAAAATAAATCAGTTACTCAAAAGAGAAACAATGATGGCAAATAGTATTTCATAATGAGCGTCACATAGAGATCGATTCCCAATCCTTSTGAAACCATTGGCGGATGAATAGATTGCTCTGCATGGTGAACCAAATACAAGCAGCAGTAAGCAAAGCTCTTTTACACGCATGTCTACTTTAACCTTGAGAATCACTAGGTCACTTAGTCTAGGTGTGTTTTGTTGATTTTTTTTTTCAAGTCTTGGTTTTCATTTCCTGAAACAGTTGGATTTTAACTTCAGGCTTTCATGCCACAAGTCTACCCCCCCGCCCCCCGGAAGGACGCATGCGCCAATTAGCAAGCTCTGGTCCAGTAAACCGCTTTTATAAAAAACGGAGCACAGTAAACAATACCATCACTTCAGAAAACCGCTGTCCTATATATCACTACTCCGCGTCCCCAGGCACCTCCACTTTATCGTGACGGAATCATACATTTCAACAGGCACATTAACATACAAAACCAAATTTCAATGAAGCAGGATGAATATTGCTTTCAGTCTTCAGCGACAATGATTAACAAGAACCAATGAACCGTCTCAGACTTTCACCTTTAAAAAACAAATACCACCGAACAGCATAATCACCTTCAACTTAGCAAGCAAATATTTTTTTACACAAGGCAATATATGTAAATAGCAATAAACAGCAATAACAAAAACCATAATAATAACAATAATAATAATAATAATCATAATAATAATAATACTAATAATAATAACAAGAAGAAGAACAATAAAAAACGAATAATATTTAATATGCCGTTAATCAGTCAGTTCCCGCCACCATAATCAATAAAATAATGCTTTACCAAAACTACACGAGGTTAAAGCAATTGACCACAAACATCAGTTAAAATTATGGATTAGACATAAGTCGAAGCTCTGCATGATTGCCTGAAACAGTGTTACGTCTGCTGATCAGCACTGCTCATACAGCTTAGAAGGGTACACTTAATAGGAACATGTTTCATGTATTTAAGATTCGAGTCTTATAATAAAAAAATCTTGGATTATCACTTCCTATGCTGCTTCAGAATGGACATGTGCAATAAAATTAAGCACCAGATTTAACTCGCACTTATAATGCGACTTACCTTCTACCAGTGACGTCAACAGAGTTACGTTTGCGGCTTTGCGTCTTCCCGCCGGTAAATTTAATCCGATTTTGTCCAGTTTCTCTCTTAGGGATCTTCCACCATTTTTGGATTTCGCCCTGTTGATCAAAGTGTTAAACAGTCAAATATCCAGTTTTCTCTGTCCTTAACATTTTGAGTGACAGGAACCAAGTTGTAGGCTACATCTGCATGTGTGTAATTAAGAAGCATTAAGCGTCATTCACAGGTTGCTTTTTCTTATCTAAGAACATACACAAATTATTACTGCGCAAAATGGTACTACACTGTTCCTAAAATGCACAAAATAAATAATTAATAATTGCTGTTTTATTTGTATCGCTTGTGTTTTAGTATGTTTGGACAGGGTTTTTTTCAATATATTTCAGTGTATTAGTGTAAGTATGGTGACCTTTGTGTTACAATGCTAAATAAGTTGGTCGATGTAATTATTGGTGGCACTTGAAAAGGAAAGAAAAGAAGAAAGAATACACARGGAGACCGTCTCACCTTCTCAACACCCCACCGAGCAAGGAGGCGTTGAGGCACTCAGGCGGCGAGAGGCGTCTCTGCACTTCCGCTACTGTGACCTTGTACTTTGATGTAGAGCTGAGAAGAGACAGACGACCCGGAACAGAACAAAAAACTTCGTTTGGATTTACCACCCCTCCAAAAAGACCATCTTTATTTATAGGTATAGCCGAGACGTTGCTGCTGTTCTTGGATAACGAAACTGGACCTGAAAGGAAAACAGGACACAGATAAATATTAAGGATCTACGGTCTCACCTGTTTCGGGAACAACGCGCAAAGGATGAATTGCTATCTGCCCGACAATTCAAATAAGAATAGACGTGTGCATTTATGAAGTATGTATTATTATAGGTAGTAGGTTCTGATCGCCAAGGAAGGCGCCTAGTTGTAGAAAAATACATGCGAAAGGAGTGACTTTTCATTCAGGCTCATGAATGTAACTGCTCAAATACGCCTCGGGTAATAAAGGGATATGGCCATCAAAATACTTAATATTATCACAGTCGAGATGTGGAAATATAACAGTGCACAGAATTGGTTCGATATGGACAACAACTGGATGTCCTGCTAGGCAGGTTAATGAAGGAAACAGAGAATTTTTAAACAATAAATGAGGCCCATGCATAACGAAATTAACAAAATATACAATTACGCAACATTTATTATTATTATTATTATTGTTATTATTATTATTATTATTATGTTGCGTCTATATGTGCAACATTATTGTTTCTAATCCAGTATTCATTTTTCTTGTGGAACAAATTTCTGAGGGACTAAAATGGCCTAATCTGCTTATTGCACATTTTCTACATTCCCACACATACACCGTGCATGCTCGTATCCGACTGCAACGCGTGGTGTTTCTTTGTCGTTCTTTACACGGTAAACGGAGACAAAGGGCTAAGCACGTTTGGATAGATCACTTGTGACATTAATGGCTCAGCGGAGGCTAATAGAGACAATGGCAGTTAAGCGAACTCCGGAGATTGCTAATATAACAACCAATTATCGTGCAGATATGAAAAAAAATACGTCGCTGAAATGCATCTGCAACATATCAAATGTAACAAAATAAACAGTCGTGACATCGATTTTTCGAAATCTTTTCTGAATCTGTGCTTCTTCAGCTATGTCCACGAAACGGAACAAAAATACAAATGTGTTATTGAACTTAAGAATTCTAATTTTAGATTCATATAGGCTATGTATACATCTGTATGGACAGCGTATTTGTAGTGTGTGGTCTATAAATGTACGCGGTGCATTGATTGTTAACCCTGCAGTTTTCGTGCTTGAATTTCCTTCTGCGACGTGATGAGCAAATCAGGATGAAAGAAATAGTATCGCATAAAGCGAATATTAAAAAACGTCCGCTGAAGGTGGATTGTTTAAAATGGTTAGTACCCCAACGGCCAGCTAACTAAAAGCCTACAAATTAACCCAGTGTACACTTTAGAGCAAGTTCGGCTAGGCTTTACAACCTTGAGCAGCCAGTCGAGGCACGTACGGTATTTAAAAGGAAATTGCTTACCTTTCTTGATTACGGTTTGGTCAGGGATGTGAATTCCTTGATCTTCAACGTGCTACAAACGATGAAAGCAAAATATTAAGAATCATACTAGAAGGCATCGAAAAAAGTATAAAGTTTGTCTTAATATATAATAAATTATTTTTACGGAGACGAGGGAAGATTTCGTCGTATTTTCGTATCAGAATTTGTGACAWCTTATAAAATGCCAGAATATATACTAAGAGAAAATCTTTATCCTAAAAAAAATGAGAGATGGTAATGATGTTGTATCCATCATCTGCTTTTTATTACATTTTCTAAACAATAAATGTCTCTGTAGGCCCTCTGCTTCTGCATGAAATGGTCTTGTGTGGAATGGACCACTTAGCCTCGTCTCTTTTTAAAATCATTGCTGAAATGCGGGTTACCAAGAGCCATATACAAAAATGTCAGTCAGTATTAAGGAAAATGTGCAATAAAGCATGGTCTCTTTTTGAGCATGTATGTAGTTTTAATAATAATGTAGCTATGTGTAATGGATTGTAACATCTGCATTGTTTTCTCAATTTTATGAGCGCTTTATTTTATTTTTAATCTGTTCTAACACTTCTTACTCGTAGCATGTTGTTTTAAAAATAAAAAAAATACTTTATTACTAGATAACACATTAAGGAAGTGTTGATATCAAAGTGAACCATAATCAACACTATAAACCCGCGCCAAATAGCAGGGGTGTTTATGGCACAAATAATTTGCCAATAACAAGATCTCTTTAACAGGTTTCATCTCAGATCGCGCCTTGCTAATATCAGTATTTATTGTTTACTGAACCGTAGACAATATTTTTTTAATGAATTTTAAGGCAAAAAAAAGACCTTTTTTTGGTAAAGGGCTTTGAAGAACCCAGCAGAATGTAGCTGTTAAAACACCCCGAAGGTGACGCTAGAATTGCCGCTTCACCTTACCTGTACATCGTCTAAAGAATGAGGTATTCCATGGATGGGGATCGAGTCTGTGAGTCCAGTGTCAAGGCCGTGGGCCGAAGGCAGCAGCACTTCTCGGCGGTACTCCCTGCAGAGCTGGTGCGGCAGGCCACGGTGCTGGTGCAGCAGGCCACTTTCCTGGCTCTGCCTCTGGCTCGGCCAGGCCGGATGCTGAGGCTGAGGCTGGGCATGTAGCGAGTTTATGGAGTATGGATCGTTCACGTGCGAGTATGGATCCTGAGACTGCGGATAGATGGGCTGGTAGGGCGGCGGGAAGTACGGCGGCTGGAAGTCCGAGTTCGGCGTGTGGGAGAGCGGCGGCGCGCTGCTGTACTGACCCACGCTGCCCAGCTGAGGTAGCCTGGCTGTGCCGTTGCTGGTACCGTCGTGACGATCCTGTAAAGAAAGAAAAGGAGAAAACAACTTTTAGTCTGCTCGATTTTTGGATTATTTGTTTCACATCTGGAAGAGTCAAGCTCGGCTTTCTAACCTAAATAATTTTTAATATGCATGAACGCGTGTATCTTTCTAAAAGATAGATGGTGGTATACATTATATGCTGACAACAATAAAATAATAATAGACATATATGGCTTTCAATAATAGAAGAAAATAATTTGGCGAGTTATAAATCCGTAAACAATTCCGCAGACTTTTGCATCGTTTGTTTCAAATTAAAACCTAAGAGACGAAGAAATGTTGAGAACTTTAACTGACTAAAAATATCCTTATAATCGCGTTTAATGATAGGGGGGAAAGTACAGTCTACATTATGCTAGAATATAAAACTAGAATGTAAATGTGAAGATTTCTCTGTAGCTCGGATTGTCACTCACCATCGCGGAAAAACTGTGCACTAACATCTGCGAAGATTTCCGAGCGTTTTCAAACGCGAGAATTTGGGAAAGACGAGCGTCGACAAAAAGGAAAATAAACGAATCAAACTCAGCACTGTGTTCTGCGTCGAAATCACGGAGGCGAGTGTTCAAATAAGTGAAAAAGAACCACGATAATCCATCAGAGTTTGGGTAGATTCCCAGTGATCTTCATTTGCCGTTGAAATGCAGCGGTTAGATTTTTTTTGCGGATAACTGTTTAAAGTGTCTTGAATCCCTTTTCCATCGCTTCGCTCTGTCAATGAGCTGATCCCGTGCTTAGGCGCATAGTAGCAATGAGCTGCGTCTTCTTCTGGATTCCTAATAGAAGATATTCATGACTATTAATATTACACGAACGCTTAAGAGAAGAATGGTCGGAAATCGAGCGTGAAGCGAGGAAGCAACTCAAGGCAGACTCTGCACTAAATGACGTCCATTGAACGAGGAATCGGTATATCTAATCAGAGATGGGGTGAGAAAGAGAGGGGAGTGAGAGAAAGAGAGGGAGGGAGGGAGGGAGGGAGACAAAAAGAGGGACATTCTCTTGCGGCTGACGAATCAGAGAGAGAGAGAGGTAAACATTTTAAAAGGTTCGAGGGCAAGCAAAAGTGAAAAAAAAACGGCAGAATGAACTGGGAACCGAAGAAATGAAGAATGAACGAAGAAAACACTGCACCTATGATTCGTGCGAAATTCCAGCAAGCACCAAGGCCATTTCATTTTGCATATTTTTAGTTTTGGCAGAGCGGTCGTCTGCGTTGTGTTTCATTGTCTTTTGCTTCGTTGTCTATCTTTCTGCATTTCTTGATCTTCTACAACCGACCCATAGAAATATACGGCCATATTGCTACATCGAACAACTTCAACTGTCCTACGAGCGAAAATACACTGAACTTTACGAGACAACGGTTACCGTGACACACTAGAAGAGGGACTGACTCAACTACTTTGCCTTCTCAGCTTTTCCGTACCCAGGTCTTTTTTGGAGCGACGGGTGCAATTTATTACCTTAATTCTAAACGTAGCATAATTAAAAACATTAAAAAGAAGATGTGGATAAATGCTCTACTGACAATATATACAAGACTGAACAACAAAGGCAACCAGAATTGCAAAGAAACATGCTATCAAAGTTTCTTGGTATGTCTGTCCTCCACAGGCGGTCAAAAACATGTTCAACTGGCTGCACCACTCCACAACAGATACGAACTATTACTTAGGAAAGCTTTCAAAAGGTGCTAACCTTTCTGATCACAAACAAGGCACGCATACATATACGCAAACATACATACATACATACACACACACACACACACACACACAATAATTTTTATTTTTTTATATAAAAATTTTATTTTTGCTATTTGATTATATTGGTTTATAAATTCATTAATAGGTTAAAAAACAACAACAACAATAATAATAATAATAATAATAATAATAATAATAATAATAATAATAATAATAATAATAATAATAATAATTGTTATTATTATTATTAGTAGTAGTAGTAGTAGTAGTATTAGTAGTATATCATTCAACCCCGCACATTCAGCAATTTAATAAAAACGGATGTATTACATATAATATACTAAATAAAAAATCTAATTTGATCCATAACAATGTGACTGCATGTGCAATGTAAATGTGGAAAATAAATAACTGTGAAAAAAAAAACTGTCTTACCTCGCAGTCTTCATATTTAATATTATCAGTTAATTTCCAAAGCATTTTCATGAGTTGTAGAATGAACACCGTCTTTTGCCTAGTTTTACACAGTGCGCGAAAGCTATGCTGGAGAGGCTTTTTGGCAGCTTGAGCTGTGCGCGCGCTCAGATCTCCCTCTAATGGTGAGAGTTAAGAGCCTCTCGCACTACTGTATGAACGCTGGTGTTCCTCATTAGCATATTAACCGCCGTTCCATTCTCATTACTCAACATCCATAACTATACTCGCGAAAAAAAGACAAGAAAACTGAAAAATTGCTATATTTTCCATTCTTTTTTAAGCTACAAATCCACGGTGTATGTGTCAAGGTAAAATATTAAAATAAGGAAAAATAAAAAGKTTTTTTATTACTTATATAAYACTTTGATATAGTTTATTAATAATAACATATATTAAGCCCGAATATACAAAATACCTACAAATTGCTCCGTTATTTTCTGTGATCATGCCTAAGATTTATGCAGATGCATTTTTAAGACTGAGCAAGTGTCACAATGACAGCTCTAAAACTAAGATCTTTAAGCATATCATTGAGCCTGTCATGCAATGCAAATACCCCACGTCTCTGTGTCGCCAGAAATACTTTGTTGCCACACTGATTTTCGTAAACTGTTGTTTTAGACCCATTGAGATCTTTGACCGTGAAGCAGCACTGCCACTGTTATGCTAAGAGGTCAATCCTCGTGCATGTACGGGACGTGTGCTATTTTAAAAATGTAAATAATTAACACAACAACATGGGATGTTAAATATGAATGAGCGACTGGTCGAGTGGGGTTTATGCGCTCGAAAGAGGCGACACGAGCACCACGGGTTGCCCGTCAGGGACAGGTTGACCGGTTTAAGGCGTTGGTCTTCTCTGGTCGCCATTATCATTTTGGTAGTGAAACCCCCAACAGTTGTCATTAATGAGAGGATGAAAGAAACTTGAATGGCAATAACGACAAAGAAAAGTTGAACAGAACGGTCGCTCTGTGTTAGTTTTTGTGGGGGTTTCATTTACGCATTCACGCCTAGGTAAAATCGCAATAGTGAAACCAGCCGCCTCCTTTGATACTGGTTTGAACCTCAAAGTCTATCTATCTATCTATCTATCTATCTATCTATCTATCTATCTATCTATCTATCTATCTATCTATCTATCTATCTGAGAGAGAGAGAGAGAGAGAGAGAGAGAGAGAGGTATGTGTGTGTGTGTACCAACTGTTATTACATTTAATTCAATGTTATGGATTTTGCATATTTAGTCGTCAAATCAATTAGCTATTGTTACCGTACGCATATCAAGTAACTGTACAATTATTTCTTGTTTTTCTTATTTTTTAATAACTTGTTTAGTTGAACCGCACCGTTTAAGTAACATTCTATGCTGAACATGGTAACATTTCAGTTGGACTTATATCAAACGCTGATATCGTATATCATGGCCTTGATTATTAGTAATTAAAAAAAGAATAAACCAAAACACAAAAACTCCAGTTTTACAAGGCAAGTGGTCTTAGATGCACACGCGTTGTTTGAAAAATAGTTTTCCTCTTTACCTGCGTGCTAACAAATATGACTAATGTTTTGCATTATGTTTTCGGAGTTGGACGATCAGTCAGTTTCTACCCTCAGAATAGATTCTTACGTTGCATAGTATTCAGTTCTACACAACTGTTTACCAATGCATGGCTTCCACGCATGATATTTCACTTACCAGCTCGTTCAAATCGCCATATCAAAGCATGCAGTTTTATTACTGCAAGTAAAGGGTGCATGGTACGACCTTAATTATGTTGCATGATATACAATGATGTGATTTCCTGTGAGAATCAAGCTGTATAAACAAGTCGCACTGACTGGTCAAAATTAAAATAAAAACACACACCTTCCACGACCCAATGGAAAAGCACATACCTGCCAATCTCCCATTATACCAACTATTGACATTGGTGAATCTTGTTGCCGAAAAGTTCACACGTCGTGCTAACGTTTTTAGTCTCTTGTCCTTAAGCCAAATTCCACTTCTACCTGAACTACCTGAAATCTACTCACCTGGTCATGAAAAAAAAAACACTCACCCCGTGGCGCATGCGCACTGTATTGCGTATGTTTAAGGTTGAATAACACACGAGAAGCTAAAAATACTGGAGAAATTTCTCCCAACAAGCTTAATTTGGCTTAATCATTTTAAGGCACGGTACGGCGTGGATATTATCAGTGTTATAAAAAAGAATGAATTAATAAAGTTCTAAGAATGTGTCTTATTTTTGTAAAATATCTTACTTTCGTTAAATAGGAAGCTTGCGTATCGATTATTATAAATTATATTAGAATGTATGTTTTCATTTTCCCTAAATTACCATATTATATT
>QMIH01002451.1:39735-69806 GCA_003987875.1 Clarias batrachus | reverse complement strand
AAAAGAGAAAATGTAACTACAATGGGTGACAATATGTGAAAAAGTTGGATTATAATGGGTTAATAATTTGATAAGAAGTAAGAAAAAAAATGTAAAACCAGTCAAACCAGTCAGATTTTGGACATGCCTGGGTACACAACCTAGGCATTGCTAAGCTGGCTCACTTGGTTTTATTGCTGCAATAAATCCTGCSTTACTTCMTCSAGATCTWCAAGGAGTCCRGAGTCTTTTCTTTGGTTCTTTTTAAAGTTAAAGTCTTTGTGTGATATTTGTAATTAGGGCAACTGTAACTAGTGTAGGAGTAAAATCTCCCACAGTACTACGACTCAAGCTTCTCTCGGTTTTAGTCCATCAGAGCTCATTTTGGGGCACACGGTACGTGGTCGCTTAAAGATGAGAGCAAATTCTCTTAACTGACCACCCTTCTACTACTAAGAATGTTTTGGATATTGAAGTTGGTTCTCATGCACCCATCAAACAAAGGGCTTATCGGGTAAATCCATTTAAGAAACCCTATATTTGCTTGAACATAATCTAGCATTCCCTAGTTCTAGTCCATGGTGTTCCCCGTGTCTTTTAGTTCCCAAGCCAGATGGTACTTCCCGGTTCTGTACTGATTATAGGATAGTCAATGCGTTGACCAAAGCTGACTCCTTTCCAATGCCGTGCATGGAATACTGCGTAGACCGAGTGGGAAATGCTGAGTTTGTTGATCAAAACTTGATCTACTAAAAGGTTATTGGCAAGTGGCACTCACCGACTGTGCATCTGAAATATCTGCTTTTGCCACTCCTGATGCGTTCTTACAGTATCGTGTGATGCCTTTTGGCCTTCGAAATGCAGGAGCTACCTTTCAGCGGTTAATGTCTATCGTGTTATCTAAGGTTTCTAACTGTGAAGCTTATCTAGATGAYGTTGTCTGCTATGCTGACACTTGGGATGACCATCTTAAATCCATAGATGATGTCTTCAGAAGCCTTTCTGACGCAAATCTAACATTAAATCTAGCAAAGTGTGAATTTGGTTGTGCTACAATCACCTATTTAGGTAAGGAAGTTGGCAGTGGTCAAGTTCGTCCCCTAAATTCAAAGGTGCAAGCTATCCTCGATTTTCCAGTTCCCAAGAACAAGAGAGAACTTCGGCGATTTCTTGGCATGACCGGCTATTATCGCTTTTTTTGTGGCCAGTCATCTCACAGCTCTGCTTTGTAAATCTGTTTCCTTTAAGTGGACTCCTATGTGTCACACTGCATTTGATTCTTTGAAAACTCTGCTCTGTAGTGTTCCAGTACTTGTGGTCCCTCATTTTGAGAAACCATTTCTGTTAGAAGTAGATGCCAGTGGTACAGGTGTCGGTGCCGTTTTATTGCAAACCGGAGATGATGGTTTGAACCATCCGATCAGTTTCTTTTCTAAGAAGTTCCTTAAACATCAAATGAGTTACAGTACTATTGAAAAAGAAGCCCTTGCCTTAATCCTTGCCTTGCAGCATTTTGAAGTGTATATTGGTTCGACTATGCAGGCTGTCACTGTTTTTACAGATCATAATCCTCTTACCTTTCTCCAACAGATGTCAAATGCTAATCATCGTTTAATGCGATGGTCTCTGATTTGTCAAAGTTTCAATTTGAAAATTTGTCACAAAAGGGGTGTTGAAANCACAACAGTGTCAGCATGGCAGCTTTCAATTCAATTAAAATTTCATGTGTATAGCACTTTTCACAATGGTCATTGTCGATAAGCAACTTTACACAATCAAAAGAAAATGATGGAAATGTGTATGAAATGTGAAAAATGTGCATGAATCAAAATGATCAGATTGTCCCTGATGAGCAAGCTGCGGGGGATGGTGTTGAGGGAAAAACTCCCTGAGATGGGAATAGGAAGAAACCTCAACAGGGAACCCATCCTCATTTGTGTGATAACGGATAGCAGGGATTGATCTGAAGTCATACTGTGTGTTGGGTGGCTGGAGGTTCAATATCACACTCAATGTCTATAAGTTAATATGGAGTCCAGTTTGTTATTGCTTCTACTCCCCAAAATATAAACATAATATAAACCAGTCTGATCTCAACCAGGTATTTCCTAAAGAGCAATAAATAATGCAAATGCACCACATGCCATGATTACTGCTTTGCCGCAATCTTCATATCAGACTAAACACATGTAAAAACCTAAAAGAGTCTTACCTGTAAAAGTTATATGTTTCTACAATCAAACTAGGACTTTGATTGGGACTTAAAAACTCCATTTAGGTCTCTATATAATCCCCTGATACACTAATGCACTTATCCAAGCGTTTCACTTGTGCTGGGACACCATCAAGGTAGAAAGTTTTCTCTGTAACCTGAACCTTGATCGGACTGCCTGTCTGATTCACATCTGAAACCCTGGCCTCCCAGGAACTCCTTTAATTCTCCAGAAATGTGGAAATGGCTAGGAACAAGGTCAGGACTGTACGGGGGATGTTGCAATAACTCCCAGCTGAGTTCCTGTAAAGTGCAAGAGGTGTTGGTGAATGATCGTGTGTACAGTTCACACAAACAGTTGCGTCTCTTCCTGTTGCAAGGTGGTGACGAGTTATCTGTTGATTTTCAAAAATCAGACATTCTGCTTGCTGAACTGAAACACTCCAAACACCTGTTTTTACTTTACCATCGTAGAGTATTGTGTATAGAATGATAATAACTAACGGACTTGAGTTATTTATTTATTTATTTTGGATTTCCCCCAGATTTTCTCCCTAATTTAGTCGTGTCCAATTCCTCCCCGTCACTAGGGGGCGCTCCCACATTAAGGCTACTACTACCACTCAGCCAGGAGGGCGAAGACTATCACGTGTTTCCTCCGAACCATGTGGCGCCAGCCGACCGCCTCTTTTCGAACTGCTCACTCACGAACCGTTGGGGGTGGAGTAACACACTCGGAGGACAGCGCTATCCGCTCCTTCCGCTTGTGTGAGCTCACAGACGCCCCTGACTGGCGGTAGAGCCGTGATTAATGTGGGAGAACTAAGTACCTCTCATCCCTCCCCTCTGAGAGAGCTCGGCCAATCAGCTCTCTCTAGATCTACGGCTGCGAGAGGTTACAGCATCACCCAGGAAACGAACTGGAATTCTCCAGATGATAGGGCGAGCACTTTACTACGGCGCCACTCGGAGGCCTTGAGTTCTTTTTAAGATGAGTGTGAAGCATAACAAAATGTGGAAAAGGCGAAAGGGTCTGAAAACTTTCCACTGTATATCTATATACTCTATTTGTATGTTTTCCCCCCAAATGGAATGTACTGTAAACGGGTTTGCTGTTGGATGTAGGAATGTGACAGAATCTATGGACTGCAGCTGAGACATTTTCTGTGCTGGTTGGTAACTCAGGTTCAGGGCAGGCCCTAGGCAAAGCTTTGAAAGACTCCTACAAAGCTGCTTTGTGCTTGCCTTTCTTTTGGAATTTTCTATTTTCTCCTGGATACTTAAAAATGCATTAGCAACGAACATGCCCAAGCTGAAGTTTCTAACTAATATCTCTCTCATTTTATAGATATTCAGGTGTTCGCCTGGTTTAAATAGGAGATTAATTCCGGCCAAGTACTTTGATTGGACAACAGGCATTCCATGAGTGCTGATATAGAGTATAACAGCACCGGGACATTTAACTATGTTATGTAGCAGAGTACTACAGTATATGTATCGCTCTACTTCACAGGTGTTCTAATAATCATTAAGCTCTAATCAAGGGCACTGCTTGGTGTATGGAACAATAAATTATATACTACATAGTGCATTAGCTTTCCATTTTAAAGTGAAATAAGTCAAAATATGAAGAGAAACTTACAAGGTTTACAGGACTGTCCAACACCTCCATGGTTTATTCAATCATATTTTCACTACATACTCTAGTACTGGTAATAATCTAAAACTACTTTCATTGGACTGTTGGTCACCGGCTCTGCCAGACGTGATTATTTTTTCTTTTCTGCCAGTTACAGAAGGATGTGTGTTTGTGGAGCAAAATAACTGATTCAATAAACAAACAAATTATAACCTTTGGATAATAAATGGTGATTGTGGAACTGTTGTATAAATGCAATATCACACTTGAGGTTGTGCTGTTGTGCTGAATATCAGCACGGCCATAAACAAGCCTCTTACAAAGAGATGTTTTTCTGTCATATAATGTACTTGTGCTGAAACCAGGGAACAGATAGTATATTTAAATGTGTTTTAAATATTTTTTATGTTAATTCTACGAGTATGAATCGAAAATAAACATCTTGTTAAAATATTGTAACAATTTTTATTATTATTTTTTTTCTTCTCACAAATATTTATATTCTCTCGAAAAGACACATGCAATAATCTCCAAAGATGTACCCATTCTGATATCTTCAGTACTCAGGCTCTACATCACAGCCATGCTGAAATGCTGATTGAGTGTGATATTACTTACCATTACATTCATCATTTTCTTTAGTACATACAGTTTGTTAATTCAGTACTTTGGAGATGGCATGCTTTGTATTGGATTGGATTGGATTGGATTTGTGTTTATTTAGTATTTTATTATACTATATATTTTATTACTCAGTATATTCAGAATTTTATTTCAAAAGTGAAATTTTCACAGTAGCATCAACAGGTATTTGCGGTGCTTATGTTATAAGGATAACCAACAGAGGAAGTGATGATAACATTGGTGAGATCACAGGGTGTTCCAAATGGAGGAATTTTGTCGAAGGGAAGTTCACTTAACTGACATTTAACTGAGCAAGGCGCAGGGAGTACAGTTTAAAGGTTTGGATAGACCTTATATATATATATATATATATAATTGGCAAGGGCCCAGTACAGCCAAATAATTCTCCCATGAGCAAAAAAAAGAAATAAAAATAAATAAATAATTAAATGGGCAAAATAAATGTAAAAAACAAACAAACCTATATATATATAATAGTTGAGCATATTCACAGTTATATATATATATAAATAAACAAACAAAACAAAACAAACAAACAAATAAATAAATAAACAAATAAGAAAGACACCCTTGAGCATGAAAATATTCTAAAGTGGTAGAGACCCAATCTTGAACGCTTTGAACAAATCATACTTTTAATACTCCTTTAATTGCTAAATAGTTTTTGAACATAGCTTCCTGTACAGGTTGGGCCAAGATGGATTTGTATGAATAGGCAATTATTGTGATGTGAATTAACTACTCAATCAGCGCAGAACTGTCATCATTTGCCATTTAACATGGGTCAAGTTATTGTGCTGCACCAAGCAAAGACAACAACTAAGGAGATTTGAAATTACTGGCACTGGGTTAAGAACCTTGCAGACAATATCGAAACCTGGAAACACAGTGCTGAATCGTCAACTTTGTGGACGAAATGTAGGCGGAGAAAAAAACTCGTGAATGAAGATCAATTGACCATCGACAATAAAAATCAGTTTTAAAATGTTTAATAGTGAAAGTAAGAGCATTTCCATACACACACAATGTGATGAGAACTCACAGGATTGGGACTAAACAGCTGTCCATAAAATGTTTTTAAGTGAGATTCATCACTTCAGTTTGCTAGGAAGAATGGATTTTAGAGCGATGAAAAAAGGTCATGTGATCTGATCAGTTCAGATTGAGTCTATTCCAGAGCGATGGATGCGTCAGGGTAAGAAGGGAACCATCATGCATAGTGTCCACTGTACAAGCCTCTGGAGACAGTGTTATGATCTGGGGTCGCTTCAGTCGCTCAGGTCGAGACTCAGCAACGTTATGTAGAAATAAAATGAAGTCACATGACCACCTGCATGTCCTGAATCACCAGTACATCACCATCACCAGTACATCAGTACATCTATGGAGTGGTTCTCTATTCCAGGACTCAGAGTGTGGAAGAGTGATTCTAGGAGCACAAGGAATCATTTTCACACAAGAACTGGGTGAAAAAACATACTGTATTTTCCATAACCTTTCTTTAGGGTTAAAGTAAACCTAAAGGATTGTTATAAACTGACATTCCTGAGGTCAGGGGTCAAAGTATAAGTGAGACAGCGCAGATACATCACAGACTTGAGAATGACACTTGATCATTAGGAAAGACTGGTCTCAATGATCACTCTGCTTCTCTCTGATCTTTGTAGACCAAACGTCAACGTTTTAAACGCGGGTAATTAAAAAGAGCTTTGCTTCTGAATGATGTTGTAGAAAACAACGTCCTCAGCTCCTTCGTGTCTCTGAGGTGCAGTGAGTTCCTCTCTAGTAAACAGAAACTTTTCCCACCAAATTCCTCCTTCCAACTCAAACCATCCTCCATACTCCCAAAAGACAGCATTTCTTTTTTTTTTCCTCTTTAGAAAGAATTCATAAAACCATGAGAGAGAATAAATAACGAACAATAATTAAAAAAAAAGTCTATGAGACTTGTTCAGGTCCGTCTCAATCAGAGCTTCAGAGTTTTCTTGATAAGCGCTCTTCTGTTTTTTTTTTTTTTTTTGCCAATACAGCCCTGACCCCCTCGAGGCGTGACTCCCAAGCCCTCTGAAGGTGTGCTGTAGTGCTGTAGTGTCTGGCACCAGGACATTAACAGCAAATCCTTTAAGTGCTGTAAGTTGCAGTTGTAGCCTCCATGGATCAGACGTTTTTGACTTAATCATATTGAGATCTGGGTGATTTGGAGTTCGGGTCAACAACACTGAATCCTCTGCCTGCTAAGCTTCATACACAGCAATCTTTGAGGCACTGGGTACTCTGATACTGTAGCTTTTAAAATTCAGAGCATTTTACCCATTTCTTTGTTTCTTTGATTTTTTTTTTCAGCACGAAATAGGCAATATGAAAAAAAAAAAAAATCAAAATTTTTTTTGTCATATACACAGTCATGCACAGTATGAAATGAAGTGAAATGCTTGTATGTCTGCTGATGACCTAAAAATTAAAGATATTAGATATTTTTATCAATTAAAGAATATGAAGTATTAAATAAGAGAAAACCCATTATAGAAATATAGAAAACTCAAGCAAAAACTTTTAGCAGTAAAAATGTACAATATAAAATTAAATAAAATTGAATGGAAATGGCATTTGGATATAGAGACGTATGTTCAGTCATGAGCAAGACATAATGCGCAAAGTTCAAAGTTTAAAGTTCCAGGATGTACAAAATGTGCAAATGTGTGTTAATATGTAAATTTTTATTTAATTTTAACCAACTGAGCGAAAAATAAAAAATGGGTCGCATACAGTAGGCAAAGACATAGCACATGTTTATATGGTTGTTTGTATGATCAAAAAATAATGATAATGATAACTTTCATTCTACCCGACATATCCGAAAACCCGAATACACGGCCTGAAGCCTCCATTCTGTGAGACACTTTTAAACACTATTATTATAAACATATACGCCTTTTTATTATTTTTTGCAATCCTGGTCCACTGCACTACTGTAGCTAAAGTTCATCACCAATAACAATCCAAAAAAAAAAAAGAGGCAGATTTCCCCATCCTGTGCTTGTTCCCCAACAGCACTGGGTGACTCAACACTCAACTCAACTTAACAGAGTGACAAAGACCAGGAAACATGAAAATATTCCAAACCATTTATTATTTATTAAATATTGATTCAATTAAAACCCAAATTCTGGGTTCTCCAAAAATTTTGGAATAAAACATGTTGAAAAGTTTGGGAACTCCTGCACTAGACCGGGTCTCAAAAGGCTCCTTATCAATGTTTACAAGAAAAAACAAAACAAATAATAATATTGTCTTTTGCAGAACAAACAAACAAACAAAATCACATACTGTACTGTATATTTCACGTTTAATTATGTGACTACATATTAGAAATACTACTATATTGTTACAATGCTGTATATTATTGTATACTTTACTAGCTTTACTACCTTTTGTTGACTGTTAAAGAGTTTTTAGAAACAGTTAAAAGGTTCAAACTAAAAATAAGCTGATCAGCTTTAATGTAGTCAGTGATATTATTGTTATTTCACATCAAGGCTCACGTACATGTCCGTCTGTCTTTCTGTACAGCAGAACTCTCTGCTTAACTTACCAACTTCAGGCAAATACAGAAGGACCAGCATTAAATTCTGACGAGCCAGTTTTGCGTGATGCTGTGACAAAAACGGCTGGAACTTTACTGGTTTAATGAAGACACTGGCTTAAAGAAACCTAAAGAAATAATTGAAAGAGCGAGTTCTGACCAATGTACAGACAAAACCTTCCTTTATTCATATACTGTAAATATATCTACAATATAGAATAAAAAAAAAAAAAACATCGACTGTTTCTAAATATTATGTGGAAAAATACAACATGCACTACATAATTACAGTATGTTTTATATACGTAATAAAGATGTGTGTAAAATCCATGTGCAAATGTGACTTTTTTCAAGACAGCCAACACCAATGCTTTATATTCTATAAGATTTTTATTTAACAATTTATTTGATTTAAACACCAACAACAAAAAACATACTGTACAAAAAAAACACACACACACACACACACACACTCTAAAACACAAACAGCTACAGAGACATGCAGATATCAAGACAATAGTGAACAGAAATATATTTGAATAGCAACGTAATGAGTCAGTTATACAGTATATTTATATTCATTTCTGGGTCACAGTGAGGGATGAAACCTCAAGCGGCACTCGAATGACCTTGGGTAGGTCGAAGGTTGACTGGAAACGAACCAGATGTGAGTTATTTATGTGAACCGAATCACTGGGTCATGATTTAATAATGAATTATGTGACAACGACTATTTAAAAAAAAATTAAATGAAATAAAAATGAATATAAAATGAAAATACAGAGCCGATACGTTAGCTCTGCACTGGTTTGCACGGTCTAAAAAAAAAGTGTGTACTAGACTTAAAGCTATATAATCGAAATAATTATTTTTTTGTGAATAAAAAGTGCCTTTCTGGTGTCTCGTCCTGCTCTAAACAAACTTAAACATCCAAGTAAATTCCAGCCGTCCCTGTCGCTTTCATATACGCTGGTTTATTTCATTTCCCCAAATTTAACTGCTGCTAATTTTTTCGAATACCTTCATATACTTATACGTATTCTTCAGCATATGTATATATATATATATATATATATAAAAAAATCCAACAAGTATGTACAGTACACTGAGCAAGAAGTAAGCATGAGGATTCACAGTGTTATAAGTAGAGACCTTTTTTCAGAACTCTTGCTTGTTTTTCGCTTTAATGCCGAGGCCGCGTCGTTCCCAAGCCCTCACGCTGAACTTAGGAATGCCCCCTCCCTCCCTCCTTTTCATTTTTATTTTTTAACATTATTACGAAGGGTTTGTTGAAGTTGGCTAGCCTCTGAGAGCCAATTCTAAAATCTGAAGAGGGTCAAAAGCCATCATCCGCTGTATTTTTTAACTTAATGAGTAGACAAGACCGCGTGCTTCTTCAAGAGTTAACCAAGCCTCAGCGCACCTTCTCATTTCAGTTATGTGTTGTTATGTGAAAAATCTATGCATTTTCATGCAGAACAGAATTGCAGTAATATAAAGATCTGTATACTGTGACAACTTTTATTTTTTGCCACGACCTGATTTTTTTTCATTGTCGATAATAAGGTCTTTTGATAAGAGGGTTGATCTTGTAATAATTTTATAACTACTCATTTATTTATTTTTTATTATTAATTAAAAATGCTAATTTGAAATACTGGTACAATTTGTTTTAATTGTCAATAAAGTGCATATTGGGATCATTAGCGCAATTAGCTAATAATAATAATAAAAAAAAGACATCCTTTGTGGGGATTATTGGGGCACCGACTTATATTTATTCAATTTTATATTTAATATTTTTTAAACACTCTTTCTGTATCATGCAAACAGATACATTGTCACACAGCAGGTGATTTTATCCTGTAACTTATTAGCACTAGCGATCTCAATGTCTTCCGGTGTTCTCCTCCATTGCAGAAAGATGGAGCTAGAAGGTGCTTGGTCACTTAATCACTTCTTGCAGATTATTTTATTTATTTGGATTTGAAAGCCAATGTACAAAGAACAAAATGGGCAAAGATCGAGCTCATATGTAAGTAAAGTGTAAATAGGAAACATAGACAAAATGTCTGCCTGATTATATTAGAATATATCCTAGTGCACGACCATATTTGGGAAAAAAAAAAAAAAATCCTGGAAGAATTCAATGTTTAGCCGATCAGCAGAGCATAAACAACTGCTGACATGAGTGTTTGTCTAAACTTTGGAAGCAAACACTTGGATAATCATCAGAAGATCCGAACGTTTTTTATAAAACTACGAACAGATGTAAGAGTGATTGATCTCCCTGGTTACTAGCAGGAACCAGAACATCGTGTGCAGTCGATACTCATTCAGCCTCATCCGACAAATGCGACACTAACAACGGACACATGGACGGGAGGAATTTTAAATATGACGTTTTGAAATGCACGCTTCAGTTTCGTGGACGCAAATTAACTTTTTATTAGGATAAAGATGCCTTTGGTACGTCTGTACTTTTTGTATTTTCTAAATGCAGACATTACGTAGATGGTTAGTTTGTCGGTTGGTTAATACTGTTTGATTAACAAGGGATGTCTATTAATAAGTATTTAAGTTGCGCCAGTTACTCGGGACCTGCGTTTCAGACAACTTTCTACCATCATGGTGTCCAAGCACTAGTGAAACACTGGGATAAGTGCATTATATATAGTGAAATAAAGGGAGTTTTAATAACTCTCTTAACTATATATTGTTATTCTGCACAATCAAAAGTCCCAGTTGCACTTGAATGCCCTGTGTACAGTAGAGTAATTAGCAGGCAACTTTGATAAAACCAAAAAAATGATACCTCTTCCAAACACGAGAGATATAATTTGACAATCTACAGGTTTGGAAAGAAAGAAATCAGCTCCTGTTACTTTTCTTGTTTCTTTCCTGTATTGATTTTTAATTTTTTTTTTTTTTTACAAAAAACAACAACAAAAGAAAAAACACATCCAAATATAAAGTGAAGTGACATCCAGTTAGAAAAAAAAAACATTATTCAAAATGTTTTGCCATCCGAAGTTATTAATGTAAAATCTGTCTTCCTGGATCTGAATTTAGAAAGCACTCGTAAGCAGCAATGGGAAGGAAGAGGGGCGCTTTTTTTTTTTTGTGTGTGTGTGTGTGTGTGTGTGTGTGTAGTCCATATTTATACTCATATGCAGAATTTGTAACACACTACTCAACTCTTCCTTCCTCCAGTTTCCTGTCCCTTGAGAAAGTGTCCACGTAGCTTACGCATGTATTTGTGTAGCCTAGTCATTGTGTGTTCTTGGGCTTCTGAGCTTCTGATTGGGTTCATTTATAGTTGACGTTCAGCTGCATCCTGCTGACCCCCCCTTCCACCCTCGCCCTTTCTCTCACGGCAAAAGTCCCCGCAGAAGATTCTGGGAACGTTTGCTCGGGGATCCGGACTTTGCATACACCAGCCCTGATTGTGTATCAAAATATATATATATACAGTATATACTATAAGCAGCTTTGGTCACACTGTGTCCTGCACAGAATCCTTTCCTTAGAATTTCAGACATCGTAGATGACGATGGGTGCTGTTCTTCATCCAACAAGAAGTGGCACTGTGAGTGGGACGTGGGTTCACTGAACTACGTATCAGATAGATACCGCCAAGCTGTCACTCTATGTCTGATTTAATAAAGCATCTGTCAAATGAATGAATGGAATGAGCATCTGTGTGCTTAGTAGCTGTACTTCCGGACGGGACGATCGTTCTGGATATTTTGATTTTTGGGGTCCTGTTGTTTGCCCTGGACGCTTGTTCCGTTCATCTGCCCCAAGCTGGTGACTTGGTTCTTTGAGCGGCGCCAACAACACAAGCATGACTGCAAGGGCGGAAAGAATAAGACCAAGGACAAATGATTTAGGCGCAACTCACAGATTTGTAATTTTAGCTAAATATGGCATATCACACACCACTAGCATATTTTGATTAAGAGAAATCCCTAAGGAGACACATGGCTATTTTCTGTAATATGATTGTTGACACTAATTACATGGAATCCATTATTACCCTTCTTTCCTTAAACCCCCTTCGGCTTATCTCAACGTGTGCCCTTGATGGATAAGGTCCTGGTAAGGGTCCAGGCAATTCCAAGAATCAATCATTGCTTTTTTCTGTTGAAGAATTTCAGGCCCCTTCGCTTTCAGATTGCAGAGGCCCACGGAGAGGGAGCAGTGCTAATGTTTAGCATGTGTTTGGAGACTCGTGTTTAGCATGTGTAGGGAAACTCACCTTAAAACAATTCTTGAACTTCTTGCTGACAAAGTAAAGGACGATGGGATTGATGCAGGAGTTGACGGTGGCCAGGTTTATGGCGAGATAATCCAGGACCAAGAGGAAGCTAAAAAGTGCAACTTCATTAATCAGGTATCACAAGCTTTTGAAATATACAAAATCGTCTGGAACGTCACCGTTGATCTATTGCTTTCGTTCTCGGGATAACATTTAAGCTAAAGGTATTGCTAGGTACGATCTGCTTAACACCCAGGCAAAGGGACACTAATTGGTTTAACAATGTATTCTGCTTGAATACAGCAATTTGCACAAGAAGTCACATAAGAAGAAGCATTGAGGATCCCAAAGGATCTTTATAGCGTATCATCCCTCACCTGTACAAATCACAGCGTTTTTCATCATGAGAATTGGGCAACATTTTCTTCAGGATTCTGCTGATGTGCAGGGGGATCCAGCAGAGCGCAAAGATCAAGACCAGACAGAAAACGGCCTTGGCCACCTCTCGCCTCTGCACAATAGAAGAAAAAAAAAAAAAGCCAGCATTCCATGAGCGTCCATGAAAACAGACTCTTTGGTGTATATTGGACCTCTGTTATCAATTGTTCATGTCCTATTAACTCATGAGTTTGTGTGGACACCCTCGACTTCAGACAGTCCATTATCTAATCCAGCACAAATGAAGGAATTCAAGCCTGGGTGAAGAGTTGTGCTAATTAGAATCAGCTGGTTTAGTTAACGGATGGAACAAATATGTGCCAGGATTGTCACCACCGGAGAAGATGCTTGTGATGAGGTGCTAAATATAATGCTAGCATAATGCTTTCACTATAGGGGTGTCATTTTTTATAGTTTTTTCATCTCTCTCTGAATTTCCCTTTCCATAAATGCTAATGCTATTGCTAATAAGTGCTTAATAATGTTAAGCAAAAATGAGTTGCTCTGGGAATACAGTACATCGTCTGAAAGGCATTTATTAACACGCGGCAAGACACCAAGACGTTTGTAAAACCTGGACAGGAACTTTTATTTCAGTTTGGTTCATGAAAACATTGACACAGAAATTCCAAAAACATGTGAAAGTTTTAGAGACCCAGAGCCAGCCAGCACCAGGAGCAATGGGCATGGCAATGGGATACACCCTGGATGGGATGCCAGTCTGTTACAGGGCACAAATGGGAACCCGGAAGCTGTGAGCTGTGACTAGCACGTAAAAAGTGCTTAACGATTAGCAAAGTTTACCTGTTTGAGATGGTCACTTAGGGCAATCCTGAGAGCTCCGTTCCTGTGGCTGAGCATCTTGAAGGTCATGAGGGTGTAAAAAACTGCAGTGCAGGCCAGTGGCATACAGAAGTAAAATCCAAACAGCCACCAATCCTTTGCCTTTACATACATCTAGAGACAGGAGAGATTTCATGCACAAATGATTAAAAAAATAAAAATGCAAACATTGCACTTGAAGTTCTACATCTGGTTTCGGTTCCTTTGAGCTGAAATATCCATCTGAATGTCTATCATGTGCAAAGTTATCAGGTCAACTCAATGAAAACCATGGAAGGAGGCATGAAGAACACGACCTGCACTGGAAGACGACAAACATACGATGACTCAGAGTTTTAGAGTTGATATTACGCAAAACAAAACCGTTCCTGCTCCACACATATGGCTCAGATCTCTGGTTCCAATTGCGCACTGTTAAGGTCTGTCACCAATTAACTTGTCCAGATCTGTGAACTAGAAAGCCCAGCTCTCTGCTTCCTCCCGGATCTTCTTTGTCTCTTTCTAGTTTTACTTTTAAGCCCATCTTTGTTCTATTTATCAAACGTTATTGAGTTCATCAAAGCTTTGAGACAAAGTGTGCTCTAACAAACTCTGGACGGGGATTCACCGCCAAACTCTTTTGTTAACTCATATTGTTCTTTATAAACACGTAAAGGCTTTTGTTCTGATCCTCAGACAATACTACATAACAGGCACATAATTAAATTGGTGTACAAAAAAAAAGATACATTTTATGTTCATTACTACAACTTTAAACAGAATTTCATCAAACAGAATTTCATCAATTTTTTTTCACTCTTTAGATTTGCACATATTGACGTCTACCTTATGGTTAGATGGACCTATTGAACACAATGGACTAGTAGTTTTGGTTTTACTTACATATTTACATATTTGAAATAGTCCAAGTGCTTAAATATTAAATATCTAACAAAATAAAAATGTTGAATGTATTTATTCTTCTTATACTGTTGCATACTTATACTATCATTTACGTGATCGTACATTTTTAACCTAAAAAAAAGTAGAAAGTAAAAAAAAAAAAAAAGGTTTTATTTTTATTTTTATAACATTTGATATTTTAGTGATGTGATGAATGAAAAGTAGTTCTGGCAATGTAAATATTTTTTTCATTCTGATTTCAAACTATATTTCAAAAATGAAAAGCGGCTCCTTGTGAAGATACTGTACGATGTCAAAAACACTCATGGTGATCCTTTCATTGCAATGATTAACCCCACAATTTCAACAGTGGGCTTGAGGTGACTGCTAAAGGGATAAAAGTGGGAAAAAATGAGAGTACTATAAAATATTAAACTATAAAAAGATTAAAAGTGTGTAAAAAATAGGTTTAAAACACTAAGATAATAAACAAGGTTTTAAAGAAATTCTACAAAGCATTTAATAAAATAAAATAAAACTAGTTTTAGGCGTGCATATTAAAAATACTCTCAACATTTACTTGAAGAGAGACTTTATTTATTCACTATTGGTAATAATTACATTATGCTCAAAATAACATGGTGGAACAAAACATTTAAAAACTTTGCTGGATTAATTTGTTGGTTTAACTGGTGCTACTGATACTGATTTTTTATATAAAAAAATTTTAATGTTTTAAAAATGTGACTGGAATTTCCATGGCTAGCTTTACTGAAGAAAAAAAAAAGGTAAAAGGTTTTACCCACTTTATTAATTCATGTTTAATTCGTGATACTGGTGCTAGTTATGGTCAGACAAACTAGGAAGTTTTTTTTTTTTTTATTTAAAGACTAAAATCTACATAGCACAAATTTTAGGATTTAAAGGCTAGTTTTAATTGGACTTGTCTAATAATACAGTATGTCATATTGGAAAATGTATTACTAATAAAAAATATATTACTCTACTGTATCTACTGTACATACCAGTACATTGTGGTAGGTTTTCAGCTATTATTCAGCTTTAGCTGGTTTACAAAAACTATTCTTCATGATCTTCATGGCTTCTGATCAATCTAACAGTTGTGTAGCTGATTATATGCTCAGTGTAAGTAAGAAATGCATTGCAGACTGTTGGGTAGCTGGGCAGCACTAGTAGTAAGCTAGACATGATATATATGTATTTTTACGGTCCTAAGAACCACCTTGTTTATATTGCATTAATGTATTTCTGTAATGAATTTTCTACCTGCATGAATCTGGCCGAGTCAGAAGGTTTGAGCATGCAGGTACGTAACGTCATGTTGTCGTATGAGAAGTGCACCACGGTAAACCCTATAGCCTCAGGCACGGCCAGGATGATCGACAGCACCCAGATGACCACAATTTCAACAGCGGTGAGTAAAGGAATGCCGACTCCCTGAACACGACTCCACGATGCAACAGCCCTGTACCTGTAATCGAGAGAAACAGAAACTCTCTGAGCTCTGAGCAGGACACACTCATTTTGAACTTTAAGAAAAGTATACACTCAGAAAACACTTATTGCAGCTCTGATTATATAACATTATAGAACAAGTACAGTATATATCATCATCATCATCATCATCATCATCATCAAATAACTTCTATTAGACACATAATTCATCATGATAAAAATGATTGCTGGACGTTTTAATGCCAACTGATATGCAAAATAAGATTTTATTTAATGCAAGATTGTGTGTGTTTGTTGCAATTTGTACTACATACAACCACTAGGTAGCGTTAAAGGCAGTTTATCTTTACATTTCCATCTCTTACATGCTGTCCAGATGAAGAAGAAACAGTCTAATGGTCCTCCCTTAAGGCTGAATTGACTTTTAGGTACAGCCTTATTACATCTTACATCAAGCCGAGTCCAAAAGTCTGAGCCGGCGCCACTTTGAAAATCTGCGATTTATTTACTTCTTTATTCTTTCAATTCAAAACTGGAAAGAAAAAAGAAAATGGAAAACATCTTGATGATTTTAATGTTTTCTATTAAATCAAAGATTAAATCAGATTTCGCACAATTTCCTGGTTACTATTAAGACGTATAAGCAAATTTATGGTTTTACATCTTTTAAATATTACTGCGATATTGTGAATGTGAATTTGTGATTTATTGCTTCCACTAAAGCACATGTTGAGGCAACACCCCGATGGATTTGATCTAACATGGATTATTGGTTTTAGTTAAGGGTCAACCTCCGGGTCTGAAAAATGAGTCCAACGTGGAGGTGCAAAAAACATGCAATTTTTCGAATGACCACTAGGAGCTGGCTCCAAAAGTGAGTCGATTCCCATAGAACCTTTTGTTAAAATATACATCTTTACTAACAGAATTTTTTCGCCTGGAATAAAAAAAAAAAATGTTTTGGACTCCAACGCTAGATTTCCAATTTATGACAACCATACTGGGGGTGAATTTCCATGTAACTCATCAGTTACAATTAACATTATGCATAATTGGGGCATGGCTGATTTGAGTGATACCTGCAATGATGATGATGTTCAGTCAAATGCAAAGTAACGTTAGCCTATGAATGAACTTTTAACATTTTAGCTAAGCTAAAGCTTGTGCTAATTGAGGTAAGTAGACATGTTCCAACCAACAGCCAGGCTTCGTTTGTTTTGCCCATTCATGGATTAATCAGGATTTAGGTAGTGTCAGCTCTTGCCATCATGGTGACGACCAGGGCTCCAACAGTCGAGCAATAAAAGTGCTTTCAGAAGACCTACAGATGATGTCACGGAAGGTTTGTCCTGCTCTTATGCAGTCTGTTGTTTTTGCACAAACTTGTAGCGTCCTTGCCAGCTCGACTGCACGTCATCAAAGCAATTTTAAAAAAAAAACTTGAGTATGTTTTTACTTCTACTCAAGTTATCGCTCATAATATCATTTGACTTTAAAACCTAGTTTGTGTCTAGTTGAAAAAAAAAAAAAAGTAGAGAAAAGCTTTTTCACTAGGTCTCTCAGACTTTTGGTCCGCACTGCATGCGATTCAGTAAGCCTCAAGGGAAACTGGCTTTTCACATGGAATGAAGTTAGGGTCAGAGCACAGGGTCAACCATCTTATTACACCCTTGGGGCTGTAAAGGACCTAGTAGGGGCATTGCTCAACATTTTAAGGACTCTGAAGAACCCAACAGCAGATTTTTCCAAAGAAGTTTCCAAATAGAACCCATTTAGGAAGCTTGAACGGTCCAAAAAGCCTTTGGTTATCTTATCTCATAAACAGGAAATGATGGACACACCCTACAATCTCAGACCAGGAAAAAAAAAATCATAATGTGTTGTGATTTTGAAAAAACAAACAAACAAAAAAAAAAACAACCTGAATGGAGGTGAAACAGCGATTGACGTTAACAGAAGACGGTGATGAGACTCTTAGCTGCATTAAAACCTTTGAACGGTGCAAACGTTTGAACGGTGCGCTGGCCGAGGTGGATCGGAGCCCACTGCAGTCGTTCCCGTGAACATTCCACACTTGTGGAAGAGACGCATTTGTCTGTTTGAACTGTACACACAATCATTGGCCAACACCACTTGTACATTACAGGAACACGGCAGCGAGTCATTGCCGCATCCCCCGTGACTCTAGTGCACTGAGAAAACCTTCTACCTTGATGGTATCCAAGCACTAAACAGTGACCCGCTGTTATTATGTAAGCGAGAATAAGAACTACCTTGTCTTGTGTATGGTCCATAACAATAAATGCGCAATGTGCTCTTCATTAAAACATCAGCGCATCAGGTAGTGTTTAGTCAAGTCAAGTGCTATTCCTTCCATCCTTCTTCCAGACCAGTTAAAGCAGAGAGACGTTAATATACTGTAAGTCGTATGCATTCTGTGTGTTTGTTAATATTAAAGACCCGCTGATTGTGGTAAAGCTTGTTCTTTTCCTCCGTCGAACCCGTGTTTGCTTTCGTGTTGCATTAATAACCCCTCTCCCGTGTGTGTTTCCCGCAAAACGCCGCATCAAGATTTTATGCGTGACTGTATTTTTCATGACTCATTTGTACATTTCTGTTTTACAAAGATGGGTCATTACTATTTCACCAAGTGGTGTTGTATCTACCTTTCAGACGCCTGAACAGAGAGACACAGACATGTGACTCAGATGAGACGAGACGTTTCCTCAAAGCTGGCTGGAGATAAATCAAACACAGCTGTGCTCCGAGTCCGCATTGTAGGGTTTGGGTTTTATCCCGAAGGAGCTAACACGTACGTATACAAAATCTGCCTTAACATGTCGACGCTGATGTTCTAACACTGATATTTGAATTTAAACTTCAAAGCGGAGCTTCATCAGAAAAGACGTGAACGTGACACGGTAGACGATCGTCTGTTCTTTGTTGAAAAAGTGTAACTTGTGGATGATTTCGTTGCGTCTCAGACAGCGAACAGCCGCCACCGTAGCCAACCCTAAACTCTTCTGGGACGTCTCTGGCCTCAGTAACCCACATCTGGTGTGTTTTTTTTTGTTTTTTTTCCCCTTCCAGACACCACCCTGGATGAGCGAACCCATTAATCTTTCCTGCTGAGTGTTTCATGGGAACTGATTTTACAGTCACTGCAGGGTGTTACTGCGGCCCATGAATCATATCGCTTTTATCTCTGTGAGACAAAGTAAGACTTGCTTAATTAATTTTCCAGGCACACAAACGTCATATCGTTATTACAAAATAACTACGTAATACTCTATCTGTATATGTGTTGTACTGTTTTACATGTCGTGATATATTCCCAGTTTACAGCTCTTGCCCCGACTCTGACCGCGTACACTTTCTCCTTGGCTGAGCCTCGGGGTTAAAGGTCAAACCATTGAAGGTGTCATGTGTTAAACTGAACTGAACAAAATCACAGCCCTATACAGCACCCCGTCTGGTTTCTCATGTGCGTCACTGAGCAATCAGGACTCCGGTTAAATATAACAGATGCTGCGAGATCAGGAAAGTGATATGAGGAAATTTTGTTTAAGTTTCGAGTTTAGGGAAGAACGCCTAAGTGTGTGTGATATCCTGCTAACATCTAAAAAACAAACAAAAAAAAAAGATTTCTGGCAATATTTCAGTAAACTACAGTACACACTGTGGCTATTATATAGTGTTATAGCTTATTAAAGTTTTATTGGCTGCTTTCAGTTTTGGATATTATACTCTACTGTACATGTTCTTTATAATAATGTGTCGTCCTGGAAACCTTTCAACCAGAAGCAATATTTTTCAATTATTTAAGAAATCTAAAGCTATTTAAATCTGTTTTACACACCTTTATCAATGCATGATGGTAAATACAGTACATGCCACAAGAACCAACGAGTTAAATCTAGAAAGTACCTGTCCACACTGAGTGCACACAGATTCAGCACTGTGATGCCCACTGATGCTTTTTGAACGAACGGCACCAGCTTACACAGAAAGAGCCCAAAAGAGGTGTGGTCCATCGGCCATCTTCCCATCAGAAGCTGCGAAAGAAACAAAGTGAAATGTATTAGTTATCAATAGGACAGGTGTACAATGTGTAATAGTTTTGACCAAACAGAGTGCAATACAGGTGCAAGTTTACTATAAACTTAGCATACATAAATAGAGATAACTAATAACTCTATATGCTATTTTGTATATCACATATATCGATATCGATATCGATATTTTAAGAGACAGAAAGCCTAATTGTATACATTAGGACTACTTCATGCTTAATGTGAAAGTATGGAATATTTTTTAATGGTTTGAGAAATACTGTACTTATTGTGAATAATTTCCTACATACAGTAGAGCTGTCCTTCTTTCATTTGTAAAATTTGTAAAAAAAAAAAAATAAATAAAAATTTCAACAGGGGGAAAGTTTTACGAAGTTTCCATAATTGAAGTATACGTATTACAGTACATAATACAAAGTTTACATAATTGCTCTACACATGGGGCAGTGGTGGCCTAGCTCGGGGTTGCTGATCACAGGGTCAGAGGCTTGAGCCCCATCACCACTGGGTTGACACTCTTGGGACCTTGGACAAGACCCTTGACTCTATGTCCCACACAACCCAGCCACTGCATGCAGTGCCGGTCCCAAGCCTGGTTAGGAAATGAGAGGGTTGAGACAGGAAGGGCATCCGGGGTAAATCCTGTGCCAGATCTTTCAGATCAAATGCTCCCATGTGGCAACGCCTAGGATAAAAGGGACAAAAGCCCACACCCACAACCCCCAGAAAAAAAATAAACAAAACAACAATAATTAGCAAAATAGAATTAAGTGCAAAAGTCCTTCATTCCCTCTTAAAAGTGTCCAAATCACTGGCATGTATCTGTGTCTTAAACCCCCATCATTTCTTCATATTCAATGAAATGAAATGAAATGAAATGTTATGGATTAAATTTGAAAAATACTTGAGACTATTGCACGGTACTGTTCATGTATACAGTCTATACGTAGGTTCCTGTGCTACTATTTAAATATGTCTTTGCCTCACTGCTCTAATAGCCAATAAAAGGCAATACAGTCTTTGCACAATTACTTCTATATTATTCTTAGCATGGCTTATGCATTTTTGCTTCTTTTATTACTCTTTTAATAGCTGATTATTATAATGTTTATGCAGACATGCAACAATCCTCACAAATCTCCTTCAAGCAAGTGAAAGAGTGGCTTTAAACTGTAGTAACAGAAAGAAAAAGACGTTTTTGCCTCCGAGTCTTGACGAATGTAAACAAAACTTCTAGACATAACACATTTCCTCTTTTAAAACGGAAATGCGTCATCGACCTGAATGCAACTTGCCCTTTGGCTCCTTCAACTAAGCCCAGGGAGTCATTTTCCTTTGGCAGCTTTAGATTCTACGTTAAATCTCCTATTTAAACATCATCGCAGTCTAATTTCATACCTCGGTCTGAACTCAAATGTAATACGATGCACTTTTCCCCCCCTCTAACTTTTCTAAAATCCCTTCCTGGGCTTTAAGGCCAAAGCATATTTTATTGATCACGTTACTTCTGCCACTTCTAAGCTTTTGAAACGTCTCGTCCTTGACGGGATAAGGCATGGCACGATCCATGATCCCTGATGCACGGCCCATATGCTAGCTAATCTAATCCTGATTCCGCTCTCTGGCTGTTTGTTGAAGAAATAAATGGCTACGCTCACATTAGCGCATGTGTATCGCATCCTTGAGCCTGTGATCTATTACAGGAACCCAAGAAGGACAAAGAGATCTCATGCTACTCCAAGTTCCTGTGGTCTGGTGCTCTGAAAGGCTGTTATGGCTTTGACGAGACTCTTGCGGATAGGAACTGGCTTTTGTTAAACAGGAGGAAGGAAGATTGTGCACGATGCTAGTTAGAGGATGAAACTCTTCACGGGTGCATCCTGACTACGTTCACACGCAGCACAGCGAAGCACAGTGTGTTTATATATACAGTATGAGAATGAATGGGTGCAGGTGTGTTTGTCTAAACCGTGAGTCACTGTCATAAACAGGCCGGGCTTCCCAGGTCACTGTAGAAACAAATACGGCCGATACTTTAAATAAACTGGGCCCGTATTCACAAAGCTTCTTAAGCCTAAACGTTGCTCCTAGTGACGAAATTCTAAGAAAAATCTTAGAATCATGGCATTTTCTTAGAATTTTTCCTTAAATTTAGGATTAAATCTTAGTAAAGATAAAAATGATTCACAAAACATCTTAGACCTAAAAAAAAAACAGCTCCTAAGGTAAAAAATGTTAAGAGTAGAGAGGAGGACTTTTAAGGGGCTTAAGAGTTGCTATAGCAGATGACAAAACGACGGAAAGAAGAAACATTCTCCAAACACTGAACGTAAAGCTAAAAGTAAACACTGCTCTTCTGTCCAATTTGGTTTTCTTGTTTTTTTTACTTCCTTCCAGCTCTCTTGGATTGTTGGCTACATACCATGTCCTGCAATCATGTAAATTGTAAAAGCTGAGACATTTGCTCTCATTAATCTGAAATGGATCACAAGTAATAAAATCATTACGATAAATAAATGTAAGAACTTAAACATAGTAACTACTGTGTGGAAATTGGTTGCTTAAAAAGTAGACACATTTTCAACATTTGACTGTTTAATTGTCTTATAAGATATTTAGCCGATAACAGAAACTTTGCATACAGCAGCCCACTTTTATTCTAAGACTCCCAGCTAGGACTTTTTAGGAGCTCTCTGAGAGAATTCTAAGACGCTTTGTGAATACGGGCCCAGGACTCTTTTCATTAATAGATTACGGTTTTTATACCACAGTCTTGTCTATTGCTTAGTACAATAGGTGTTTAGTCATTTTCTATATCAGCAACTCTAGCTACAACATTTCTATTAATGCACTTTTCTTTTTCTATGGTACATTACCCTTACACATTGGCTCGTTGGTTAAGTAAGGAAGTGAGGTTTTTAAGGAGTCTGTCTTTTTAAGGAGACTCCATGTCAGTTCTGTGTTAAGGATTTGAGATCTTGCTGTAACTTTACATTGCTTTTTAAACTTTCTAAGTAATATGATAAACGTTTTTTGTTTTAGAGAGAACAAAGAGAATATGATGAGGGAACTGCTGTAATGTAAGCAATAACAGAAACTAATTTCTGTCACTCATCGTCTATATTGCAGGACACACACACACATATCACAGGCAATTTGGGAACACCAATTGGCCTAATTTGCATTTATTTGGACTGTGGGAGGAAAATGTAAACTCTATGCACACAGACCCGAGGCAGGAATCAAACCGGGACCTTTGGCGGTGCAAGGCTACAATCCTAACCATTAGGCCACCATGCAGGCACCTTTTAAAAAAAAAAAGAAAAAAAAAAAGTATAAAATGTATATACAAAAGTATCAAATGTATGATTTAATGCATAAGAAGGTTTAATCATTGTTAAACTGTTATGATATGAGAAGAACAGTGGCATCGGGTCTCTTTGAATGTCCAGGGTTGGTGGTTCAAATCTCGCCTTGGGGCTGTGTGCATGAAGTTTACACATTCTCTCTTGGTGGGTTTCCTCTGGTCTCCTCACACAGTCCAAACACAACAGGTTGCCTGTAGTGTGTGACTGGGCATGTCATGTGAGTGTTCCCTGACATTAGGCTAAAGAATGGGTAGATGGTGTGATAAGAGGAATAAAGCACATTTATTATTATTAAATCATTTTTATATTGTTCAAGGTGGGGACCAGACCTCCTCTTCATCACCAAAGCCCATCACTGATTGTTTCCCTACAACAGCACTTCCTCAAGTGTTCACCCCCCCCCACCCCCATCCCCCACCCCCTCACCCTCGGATCTCCAATTGTATGAAATCATCAGGCTGAGAGTACACTATGCCTCGGATTACGCTCACATGGCCTGCGTAACTCGATATTTGACCCTGTTGAATATTTCAGTGTTGTTTAAGAGTGCCCTGAAGGATTGGAGAAGATAAGCGGGCAGAGTTTAATGGGTGATAACGCATCGTATCGCGTAAGGCCAGTGCTCTCGGTGTTTGTTTTAGCTGGCCTGATTCATGCTTCCCTCATCAGTGCACACTGTCTGACCTTCAGTACGCTGTTCTCGGAGATCGAGCTCCGAGTGGCTGTTTCATTTTACAGTTTTTATCACTGCTATATCTCACACACACACACACACACACACACACACACTTTTTTTTTTTTTTTTTTTTGTTACACGACTGATTTACAAAGAATATAGTTTATACGATATTTATATGAAAAAGTGAAATTAGTCAAATAAGATTAGAAGTGCAATACCCAGAAGAAAAAAAAAAAACTTGTTAAGAGACAACATTATATTTAACATCTGGCTCTCATTTAAACTTTTAGAGCTTAAACAAGATTTGGATTAATGTTTACTTTAGGAATATAAGTCACGCCCATGTCTACAAAATAATGTTTCATTCAGATATATTTGATATACCTTTAATTGAGATTATACTTGATATCTGATGACTTCAGGTAGAGCCAGCATGCACTTTTGTGTAAACTATAAATACACATACATTTAGGCAAGCACCCTTATCCAGAGCGATTTGCATTTTTATTTCATTATACATCTGTGCAATTTTAAGGTTAAAGTTCTTGCTCAATTTTCCAACAGGGACAACTTGGTGATCACTGGATTTGAACCAGTGACCTTCTAAACCAGGGGTCTCAAACTCAGTTCCTGGAGGGCCGCAGCCCTACAGAGTTTTGTTCCAACCCTGCTCCAACATGCATACCATGTAGTTTTCAAATAAGCCTTAATGACTTGTTTAGTTGGATCAGGTGTTTTTAATTATGGTTGGAACAAAACTCTGTAGGGCTGCGGCCCTCCAGGAACTGAGTTTGAGACCCCTGTTCTAAACCATGGTTCAATGCCTTAACCAGTAAGCTACTTCTGACCCCTGAGATACTGCCAGTCATATCTATGGCAATGTTTTAAAATACAAATTAAATGCATTTTTTTAATATTTTGCAATATTCAATAAGTCTCCTACATAGAAAAATTTGTGTTACAAACTTGTGAAGATACGAACTTGTGTTTGCATGTTGATGACGCTCCTACTGCAAAGCAGCGCCAAGCAATAGCGATGGAGACAAAAGTGAAAATAATTGAAAGATGTTGCTCATTCCTTTATCATGAATCGTTTAACCATCAGAACACTGTACTATAATTTACTGTGTATAGCTAATTGTGTTAGTCCAGCAATGTTTGTTGGACTTACGAACAAACCTGACTTCCATTATGAGAGCTTGTTTGTATGTTGGGGACTTACTGTATATGATTGTGTATTTTCAGCAAGTATTAGGCAGCATATTAGGCAGCAAGTGAAATTTTGTCCCTGCAGTTGTGATGGCTATATGACTGGGTCTGAGCAAATCCAGAACTGCAGCTCTTGTGGGATGTTCCTGGTCTGCAGTTCAATCCATGGAGTGCCCACCTTGTAACTTACAGGACATAAACCATGTGCTTTTGATGGCTTTGTGCCAGGTCTAGTGGAGTCTTTACCTCAATGGGTCAGAGCTGTTTTTTGGGGCAAAAAAAGGGGACCAACTCTATATTAGGTGGGTAGTCATAATGTTATGGCTGATTGGTATGTATGAAAAGTGTGTATATTAGTATAGACTAATGAGTGTTTTTTTTTCTTTTCTTTTGCAGTCATTATAGCACAAAACCTAAAACTGTAATTTCAACCTTATTTACATATTTCATTATTAAAACAGGTACAGTTTGCAAAATGTGAAATGTACCAAATGGAACACAGGAAGCATCACTCTCTATTGTGATTATCAATAAATATTGACTTAAAGTACCAGTCAAAGGTTTGGACACAACTTTTTTTTTTTTTTTTTTAAATATGTAATAACACATATGGCATTATATAATTAATTAATAACAACAGCAGCAACAGTCAGTTGTTATTTTAAGACATGAAAGTCAGCTGATCTAGAACAGCTCTTGCAAGAACAGTCAAGACAAGTGTCAAGTGTGTTTGCAAAACCCATTAAGCTTCATGATGAAGTCTCATATGTGTGCACATATTGTATTGCAATGCAATTTATATTGCGTTGGTTCTGTTCCCTTTTAACAAACCAGGTTCCAACAAGCACCCTTGAAGGCTACTTCGTTTTTTATTTTCGAATGACGTATATAAAAATTCACTCTCATAAAATCCAACAAGCAGAAATTCAAGGACTTTTCTCTACCTTTAAAATGTATTTATATCTAAGCAAATTATGGCTCCTCGGCCTTTTTTGGGTCAGCTCCGTGCTCTTCATCGTTAGTCTACACACATGAGCAAACAATACGCCTCCGGCTGACCTGAGATGGACAGCGCACTTGAAATCATTTAGGAATTTGGCTAAAATCCATTGCTGTTGTTTCTCAACATGATCAGCAGACCATCATGATTGTAAGAATCAAAGTAAATCAATCAAACTGAGTCATTAGAGCGACTATGAAAAAAATCAATAGATGCAAGCTGGCGGTTGTTAGGAAGCACGAGCAGACTGCTGAGCTTAGCATTTGCAAACAGCCTGTAAGACCTCAGTAGGACAAAGCAAAATGACATCATGCAAATCTGAAGGAATTGTAATTGGAGAGTACACCAATATGTCAGGATTTCACTTCAACAATGGATAGACCCCAAGAACAGAAAACACAATTCTCAGATATACAGTAATCATCTAAACAGGTGAAGCTGTACCACACTGGACCTTAGAACAAATCCAACCTTAGCCGAAGTGATTTCACCTTTCTGGAAGAAAATTCTCCAAGACACACTGTACTAAAGCAACCATGTTTTTTTTTTTTCTCCCATGGAATATTATTGACTGGTTGGATCAATCCCTCAACCTGAGCTCTTACTGAACACAATACTGAGGGCAAGATTGAGGCCCCTCAAACAACCAAGAACTAAAAATAACTGCAATATTACAGATCTGGCAAAGCATCAGCAGGTTAGAAACTAGCCTTGGGTAAGATCTCTCTATTCCTATAAAGGATTTGAAAACATGTACACTCTTTGAAGAGAGAGAGAGAAAAATAGATTCCCGAAGGGTTCTTTGGGGTAGTTTAAGGTTCTTTCAACTATGATTCTTTAAAGGTTCTTTAAAGCCGCTCTGTTGTGGGGTTCTGTATTGGATGTTTATGGTTTGCCCCATTGGGATAAACTGAAGAACATTTAAGGGTCTTATTCGTTAAGTATTGTGTTACTTGGTCAACGTCTTGATCAATAAAGATGTGTCTTCATTTCAAGCCAGACATTTTAGCACTTTTTTTTTTATACTGAAAAAGCTTAGAACAAAATACTAACTCTTCAACACACATGAACCAGCAGACGATGTACACGACCAAAACATGGTATTGGTGTTTAAAAGGGTCTCATTTAGGTGTAGTGTTCAAACTTAAATGTTAAAAGATTAATTACGATCTTAATTTTCGTTCAGATGAAACTTGGCCAATTTAGATTTCACATAAAAACATAAACATGAAAAAGTGTATTTTTCTAAAATGCTAAATTATTAGGATACTGGAACATGAATTTGACCAGGTTACGGACACTACAGATTTGTTTTGGGGGAAAAAAGAAAATCCTTAACTTTGCACGGAATGCATTCATTTAAGCCACAATTTTACAGGTCATATGCTTCTTGAATTTTCACCAATTTTAGTATCAATACTCATAAAGAAATATGAATATTTAACATTTGAATTGATTATTGTTTGAAGCGAGACGGTATAATGCTGAAAAATGGCCATTTTTTGGGAGCACATTATCTTAACTCCCTTCTACAGTATGTTGCATAAACATCAGAAGTAGCTTCTTTTGCTTTTTGTTTTATATGTATAACATAAAAAACGAATAAAATCAGCACCAATCCTGTGTTTTTACTGACAGATAATATTTAATTAACAGAGGATAATGGGTGACTTTTTCTCTTCATTTGTACCACAATCTCCATTCTGCCCAAATTAATCAGGGCATTCAGATTCGAGCTAACAAACAAAGAAACTACTTAAACGGACATTGGTGATTGCAGAGCACTTGTTAGAGCTCTCTAGCCCCCATCACATTTGCTCGTTTTTTTCACAACTTTCTAATCACAAATCACCATATCCAATCAATGAACACAATTGTTTCCAGGTTCCAATTAATGACTACTTTTGTTTCCACCGGCTAATCATTGATTACAGTTGTTCATTTTCCTAATTTGTTTTTGATACTATAAAGATGCTTTGAGCATTTTAATGACCATTGTTAAAAGTGAAATAAATTTAACCTGAATTGTTTTCAGCATTGAAGCTCTGATAAACACCATTCCCTACAACCAATCGCTAAACAACTTTTTCACAACCCTAGGAGTGACCTAGGAATATTGTAGGTGAAGGAGGATTCCTCCTGTAGGATTCCTAGGTCACTCTTAGGAGTGACCTAGGAATACCATTGCTACCTACAACCAATAACAGATGACCTTTTTTATGATCTTTAATCACTAATTAGCGTTGTTCTCAACAGTCCAATCAGTGGTTCACATTGGGTTTTCGGAAAACATGATGGTAAATGATTGGATGCTGGGAGCAACGGCAATCAATGATCAGTTCATGCAAAACAATAGTGATGAGCTCTCTCTATTTATATACAGAAGTTGTTAGAGATTTAGAGTGAAAGACACGGCCCTACCTTATAGACAGTGATGGGAATGTCTATGATGATGTAGATGAGGTCACCCAGTGCCAGGCTTGCAATCAGAGCATTAGGTCCATTCCTCATGCACTTGTGCTGGTAGATAATCTTCAGAACGGTGGCATTGCCCACCATGCCCACCACGAACACAACACACGAGATGAAGGTATTGACGACCTTGAACGTGTCTGCAATGGAAGTGCGTTCTCTGCATCGGGGAAGGGATATGTTACGATAGTTTCCTGAATCGCTCGGAGAGTCTGGATTTTTTTCTGCTTGGCTGAAGGGTCGCATGGGATTGATGGTGGAGATAGGAAAAAGCGCGTTAGCGACCTCATCAGTGATGTTTGCTTGAGTCAGTCCACTGGAGGCTATGATGACTGATAGCAAGAACATGCGTAGGGTCAGAGAAACCATGGCTGAATTTGTTACGATGCTCGATTCACAGATAAAGTCCAATTATGTACATGCCAGGGCTGAGAAGAGAAAAAAACAAACAGAGGAAAGAAGATTGATATTAGTGCTTACGGTAATTTCACGACTATGCTTTATGACTAAACTTCACATTGCAATTCAAAAAAGTATAGATATTGATATTGATGCTGGTGCGTAAAGCTCAGAATACAGGCACAAATATCAAACAGAATTGCTTAAATATAGAAGAAAAGATCTGTGAAACTTCCTCACTACTTCAAAAGAGATTTGGCGAAGCAGCACAGATGGAGCGCGCCACTACGAGTTACTGTCACGCTACGGGACGGGATGTCGCCTCTCCCATCAGAGATGGCATGGCGCTAATGGCACAAAGCGCCTCATCAGACCTTTCGGGCTGTCTTGTTTATTTATTTATTTATTTATTGTCTTCTTGATGCGTTCCATGCATGAACTGTTTCCACAAATGTGGTTTCCTCAACTGCCATTTCTCCCTCTGGTTCTGATTTAAGATTCCGAACGGCGGTCTCGCAAACAAAGAGCCACTTTCACATGAAAGAGGCAAACTTTTGGAACCCCTTCGCAAGCAGTTATACAACACTGGGGTTTTTGTTTGCATGAAAATGTTTTGGGAACGTAGAAACGGCAAGTCTTTTACAGTTGCAAGTCACGTCACTGACTGATAAAAACCCATAAACAAACAAATGGCAGTGCAAAGTGCAAAGTGAGTTTGAATCGTCTGGGATGCATTTGAGTAACTTTTTGTGGTGTTTTGTGATTTTAAAAAAAATGTCTTTGAGAGGAAGATTTTCAACATTTAAGAAACTTGTCATTTATAGAGTCCTAGTTCGTTTTCTTCTCTGTTGAGCTTTTACTGATATTCTATTATATATTATATAATCTATTATATATACAATACAATATATAT
>QMIH01002451.1:13114-30751 GCA_003987875.1 Clarias batrachus | reverse complement strand
GGGAAATTTCTTTCTTTCTTTCTTTCTTTCTTTCTTTCTTTCTTTCTTTCTTTCTTGAGAGCTCTTCCTTAATACAAAGATGAGGGAAATTTCTTTCTTTCTTTCTTTTTTTCTTTCTAGACCCAAGACTTAGATTTGACTTTTATGATGTCTGTGAAAGCAGAGCCACTTTATTTTTGAAACCCTGCCGACATCGTAAAAAGATTAAGCGATTAAATTTAATAGATGCAACATATCCAAAAATTGTCTCTTGTTAGTTTCTTGTCCCTGATCTTGACCCCTGTACAGCGGTGTCTTATAAACCATTAAGAATTACAGTTCATTTCTCACTATATTTATTTTCTTTAGGAAAATTAATATAATGTTCAACCAAAAATAGCTGAAAGTGCCAGTGAACACAATTGAAGTGGATTCCTGGCTTCAGGCCACCAAACCAGCTGGGTAGTGTTAAGAGACTTCACTGCTCATATTCCTCTCTGATGTCAGGATTCGTCAGGTTTCACTCCTGGCCTCGTGATATAAGAATACTCTGTGACGTATGTATGTTACATTAGCGGGTGTTATCGTCTTTGCTGCGAGAATCAGCAGGTCAAAGATCCTGAGAAGCGTCGCTCCTGAGTGCTATCTCTTCAACAGTGCAGGGGAGAGGTTAGGTTCAAGACACCAGACGGACGTCCTTATCTACTTTCTGACTTAGGATGAAGATGTTTTATGTTTTTGGCAGTGAGAGATTGTAGTCAAACTTATTTTATGGCACTATTAAAAAATTTATAATTTCTATTTAATAGGGATGGAATTGTAGATATTTTACTAAGAAGTGTCGGCAAAATATTTGCTCATCTCCAGTGTCAGCAATTTGGAATAGCCAGTATTTTTTTTTCTATTTGTGGTTTGTCATTAACATGATAGAAACCTCTATACAGGGTCGCAGGGGGATCCTCTCTCTTTCTTATTCCTTCTTAGATAAGTAACTTTTTTTTTTCTTGTTTCTTGTTATATAGATATGTATAGATGATGAGTGAGTATTGATACCTTGTTGGTTGATTGTTCATTCCTTATTTCCTAATTAAAGAGCAATGAAAGCCATGTGAATCTCATATATATATATATATATATATATATATATATATATATATAATTTGAGTTATGAGTTATGCATATGTTCAGATTCCTGATTCAATAAGCTTCATTTAGATACTGGGTTTATTACTGTATCATATCCGGCCAGTGTGAGAAAAAAGGATCCATATATACAGTGTATATATATATATCAATAAATTTAGTATTCAAATATTTACATAACTTCCTCTGTTCCTGAAGTGTGTATATATGTCTGTGGCTGTGTATATTCTCAGCCTCATTCTGATTTTCCTGATACCTGATGCCCGGGAAATTTAATAACTTAATCAGCAGTATGGTTGTATTTGGCTTAAGTCAAATATTTTCATTAATTTCGCATCCTGTACAAGATTATCGGCATAAGTGCAAAAAACTAACTCGTGCAACTTAATACCTGACTTGATATGGCGGATCAGAAATGGTCAAATTTCCTCATTATTGCTAAAATATGTTACAAAACACGTGTCCTTTGGTCGTACTAATAACTGGAAATTTTCAGGGTATTGTATCGATATGACAGTCTGTGATATTTTTGTTCTGTTCATTTTATCAGAGGCTGGTGAGAGAACAATGTTCCACACCATAACTGTACGATGTGCCTTTTCTTTAAGAAATGAAAAGTTGTAATTGTTCGAGACAACAATCAACACAATCACTACAAGTCATCATTTGTTACCTTCATATAACAACAAAGTCAACTTTACACAACTTCACACCACGTTACTCACACTAACATACTCTGTGTTCGGAAATGTTCTCTTTTTCATTTAGTCATTTCCTTTTTGTCCTGAAATGGCAGAAACAAGCTTCCGCAAGTGTAATACCTGCCCTTCAGTCGTAATCATTTACACACAATTCACTTTCAAGGCTGCAGTAAATCACACTGCTGGGGCTAAATCAATCTATCAGTCCTGTTTTTTCACCTTGTTTTTTTTTTTTTTTTTCCAAACTGCACGTCTATAACGGCAAAACAGACCAGACGTGCCATTTCATTTGATTGAATGATGCGTAGTCGTTTGTTAGTAAATCAAATTTGACATATTTTGCAGGTGTTCTCAGGTTTTGACACACACACACACACACACACACAAGCACACACAAGCCTTCAGTAAATCAGAGCCTCCTGGTTACATGTTTTAAAAGTCCTCTCAGCCTCTTAAAGATCGTCGGGGTGTAATTAGACCTGACACACATTCCTGTGGCACTCCATCCTCTTGTCAGACGTGTTCAGCGCCGGGGCCGATAAGACCCAAGTGCACGTCCATATCTGGAGCGTGGGATCTGCGTCATTCCTAAAATAAACATGGAGGAGACACCTCGGGCTACACATCCTCCAGGAAATCATTTCTGAAATCATGACTAACTTTGACATCAAGCAGAAACGTTGTAGTGACTGATTGTTTTTGGGTGTTTGTTCACTTGTTACAGAACGTTTACGGCAAACCGAGTCTCTTGGCCGAAAGGCTAATAAAGTTCCTTGGAGAATAAGACCTCTGGCGCGCCTGCAGAAATCTGGAGATTGTTTGGACCTCAGCTTTCATAGACGATACTCTGTGTACGAGTCGACGTAATTAAAGGTTATCTGATGTAACAGGGAAAATATTTGACAGGTTTGTGGTCACACACGCCGATTTACGTGTCGTGCATGTCGGGATGGAAGATTAAATTAGAAGATTAAAATCGATCACTGGAGCAAACTATTGTGTGTACACACAAACAATGCAGCAGTTTTTTCAAGTCCATATTGCACCACTGGCTTTCAAGGCTGTGTTTAATCTTCTCAAAAATCAAGCCAAAAAACACTAAACTTGAGGTTTTGTACTTATATTTGACGATGCATCACATTCCAGCATTTGGCAGACGCCAATCCAGAGCAGCCTGACATTTTTTATCGCATTATATTGTACATTTGAGCAGTTGAGGATTAAGGACCTTGCTCGGGGCTCGGACCTTTTGGACTGCTTCCCTGCTGTATTATTGCTCAGTCAGTCCATTTTCCAAGCAGGCATTTTTGGTTGTCAAAGCGTTTGGGAATGTTATGGACATTAGCACAATGAGGGCGTTGGTGTCTCAGTGGTAGGTTTCTCACCTGCCCCAGTCACTGCCGGTCCCAAGTCCCAATAGGAGCGTTGGGTCAGGAAGGGCGTAAACTCCTGTGCCAAGTTGTGTGCGGATTGTATAGTCCGCTGTGGCGACCACTTGATGGGAGCAGCCGAACAACAACGAACATTGGCACAATGTTGGTATTGGGTTGTTTTAGAAAGCTAGAATTTCTTCAATAAAAAGATGTCAGAACAACATTGACTACATGACAATAGAATGATGCTAATGAGTGTTACAAAAAACACTTCAAAAGAATATTAATACCCAACCAATGGCTTGAGTGGATCTTGAACTCCAGTCACGGCAGTGAAGGTACTGCATGTTTGAACGCTGGGCCACTATAGCGAACATTCTGTTAATGCCAGCAAAAAAAAAAAACCCAAAATCAGCTGTGATGCAGTTTGGATGCAAACACCATATTACAGTAGAGTAAATTGAGAGCTACAGTACAGTAAGACGCAGCTCCCTGTGATATTTCTGAAAACTAAAAACGAAACAGAGAGGTAACATCGCAAGACTAAAAGACATGAGAAACACACACTGTGTGTGGGAAGCTGTTGTGCCCATAATAATCCCTATTGGAATTCTTTATAAAATATAAACTTAAGGGATGATAATGGATGAAACAGCTTTCGATTTTTTTGTTTTAAGTTTCTATTTGCAGTGCTGCGTTTGGATCATTTATGAAGTTATTTCAACCTCATTTTATCAAAGTCATTCTAACTACAAAAAAAAAGGAGTCATGTTGTTTAAGATAACAACATTTCTCAGAGTTTTTTTTTTTCTTGCTGAAAGCGCTTCCATGACTGATTTTGAATGAGGGTTTTGGCAGGCAGCCGCTCTCTCCTCTTTCCAGTACTGCGGGTCGTACAGACCGACCTTCACCCATTCTAAGACCTACAATTAGCATGCAATTAACAATTGCTAGACCGATGCATGTAGTTAAATATCCCAGTGCTGTTATATAGTATATTATCACCACTTGTGTTGAACGCCTCTCACCCAATCAGATTACTCTGTCGGAGCTAACTGTAGTTTAATATCTAGTTTTTTTTTTTTTTTTTTTGGATTTTTCCCCGATTTTCTCCCTAATTTAGTCGTGTCCAATTCCTCCCCGTCACTAGGGGGCTCCCTAGTTAAGGATACTACTACCACTCAGCCGGGAGAGCCGAAGACTATCACGTGTTTCCTCCGAATCACGCCAGCCGACCGCATCTTTTCGAACTGCTCGCTCGCGCACCGTTGGGGGTGGCGTAACACACTCGGAAGACAGCGCTATCCGCTCCCTCTGTTGCGCGAGCTCACAGACGCCCCTGACTGGCTGTAGAGCCGTGATTAATGTGGGAGCACTGAGTACCTCTCATCCCTCCTCTCTGAGAGAGGTTTCAGCACCACCCGGGATTCGAACTAGCGATCTCCGGATGATAGGGCGAGCGCTTTTTACCACTGCGCCACTCGGACGCCCCTAATATCTAGTTTTATATACGTACAACAATTTTAGGGAAAACCAGTAGAGGGCGAGTTAGAAGTGAGGTGTGTGTGAGCAGTGTAAATCGGTCTGGATTGGCAATAGGAGTGATGATCTGTTACAGAATGTGTCTGAAACATGTGGAGATCAAATCTATAGCTTGTACCTCTGTATAAACACGACTGTCACTGATAAGCTGCACAAATCAACAGTCTGAGCTAGAAAGAATTCAGCCCCGCCCTTGCTTGTCACTTCTGCGCACCTGTGTCCTTATGGTGGTTAGTTCTGCGGTTCTGAGAAAATCCATAATATTCCACTTTAAAGTATTTATTAACAGCGAATAATCTAAAACAGATGCTAACCAAAAAAAAATCTATTCCATATTGATTTGTTTTTACCTTTGAAAAACAGGAAGGTCTTAGCCCTGCTAAAACATTAATGTCAGCCTACCGGCCTAATCAGTTTGGTCAAACTTTCTTAGCATGAGATTTATCGATATTCTCCTGAAATATTTCTCATCACAGCATAATTTCCCCTTAAACTATTTCCATGACCTTTCATAGCTTGATGAAACTTTATGCCAATAGGACAAACATGTTTCATCATCATGAGCTCCTTCACAGTGTTCGTTGAAGAGCACTTTCTATGGAGCGTATGTTCGTGAATGAGTACCACTCTTTCGATAATTATTTGTCAATTTTAAGTAACATTTAGACACTTTTATAATACTTCTTCATTAGTTATAAAACAAAGGTATACAACAGCTCATTCTGACCGAGTAATCTGATTGGCTGAGAGGCATTCCACCAGTAGTACCATAATAATAGATAGTAACAGCACTGGGACGTACCATATAGTATGTACAAACATACCATATTATATGTACTGTATACCTCAACATTACAGGTCTTGTAACAATGGTTAATTACACTAACTGTGGGTGAAGGTAGGTCTGTACGGTCGGCAGTACTGAGCAGAGAGCAGCTGCCTGACAAAACCCACATACATAACCAGTCACGTGAGCACTTTCAGCAAGGACACACATCTGATAGTTATATGTCAATTTAAACAGCATTTTGTGTCCTTAATAATTGTTTCTAAGTTGTTCCAAATTGCCTCTGAACTGCCCGTGTTGGTTGCTCGCAGCTAATGTGAGCTACAAAGCTAACTAGCTCCTAACTCAAGGCTGAATCCCAAATCCTTCTCTAACCCCTGATCAAGGGTACTACTACTTAGTGTGTGGAACAAGGCATTGTACACCCTACAGCGCACACTAGCTTTCCGTTTGACGGTATTTGAGGGTTAGATAGTCTCGAGCAGAATACCTAACAGCAAGATCACACTCGGGTCCGCACCTCCAGGGTCCGGGTTTGATTCCCACCTTGGGGTCTGTGTGCATGGCGTTTGCATGTTTTCCCCGTGCTTGGCGGGTTTCCTTCCGGGTACTCCGGTTTTCTCCGACAGTCCAAAAACATGCAGATTAGGCTAACTGGTGTTCCCAAATTGCCTGTAGTGTGTGAATGTGCATGTTGACCGGAGGTTCGACCATGGTTGTAAAGCGTGAATAAATACAAGGGCAATCACCGCGGTGCCTAGTTGGAGTACAGGGGTTCCTAGATGGATGGATGGATCTTATTATATATGGTTAGAACATGATATTTTATTTGCTTATAATGTCAATAATGAATGTCAATAATAATAAGGGATTTCCTCATTTAAACGGCAGCCATTTAAAGTGCACATGTGCCTCCTCATGCACTTGGGCTACTAGTTAGCTGAAGTTCTGTATATTAGCTACATTAGCTATATTCGTTATCTTGGATAGAGTAGGTTGCAATAAAAGAAGTGCAAGCTTTGTATTACTTCTTTACAGCTGTAAACTTTTTGCCTTGTGTCCGAACTCCTTGTCATCAATAACCGATTAAACTGGATCTTTCAGGACAAATAACGAACTGCTGTGTTTTTTTTTGCTCACTAGGCATTATGTGCAGACATTTCTTCCTGCCTTCATGCCAGTAATGCACTCTTTGTGCAAGGGTTCTTGGTTTAAGTTGTGTTATTAGATTACTTGGATTGTAGGATGACGCTGTAGTTCCTGCTCTTGATATATTCACAAACCACAGTTTGAACACATGATGAAGGAAGCTGTGCTGTTGAACCATAGAGAGAGATATCGCGAAAGGGCAATGTCCTAATGCTGTGACATTTCGAAGCTACAAGAGGTCACGGAAACGTTACAGATGAACAAGATGAGTTCAATCACCTCGAGTAGTCACGATCCAGTGACGCCAAAACAACTGCCTTTTCTTTACCCCCTGTATGACTGAGTTATCAGCACTGCTGCTTGAACACTAGCACAAGAGCACAAAGACAAAGCTTTGAGCCTTTTACACTCCAGGCACGGCTTCAATTGCATCCATCTGGTACATAACGATACTAGTAAACAAAAGAGAAAAGAGGAAGGCCAGGAGATTCGCTTTAGATAAGGCCATAATGCGCTCCTTTTTGCGTTCGTTTCCCTTTTTCCATTGGAGGATCTGGTAGCAGGTAACTCAACCAGTTCCAGATGTCATTGCGCGAGGATGCCACACAACAAACAGCTCGATGCGGGATTTATTTATTTATTTTTCTTTTTGCCATCAGCAGGTGTCTAGACGTAAATTCCGCCGCCACTTTCCGTTAACCTAGTTTGGCAGTGTTAAATGAGCGTAATCAGTCACAAGCCCTGGCTGTTTGACTGATCGGCTGGAAGGCCTCTGGTGTTCCTTGCCTATTCTGTTTTCCTTCCTCGGGTCTCCACTCATGCATCTTATCCAGCTGTTTCCAATTTTCCCACGAAAATGCCGCTGCCTGCCGAGCGGCTCTCTTTTCACCCAGGAACATTTCATTCTCTCTGTTCACTCTTGAACAGTGAGGAATTATACTTTGATGTTTACCACATGGCCCATTAACATGGAATCATTAAAGGTCTCTTATAAAAATCTGCTCCGATGACGTCATCAGCCGCCGGCACTTTGTGTCCAGGAACCAGAATTGCTTTAACAGCGACGGCGGTCACGTTCAGCTCCCGATGCTGAATCTACTGTATGCTTTGCCGAAGCGACAGCGATCTGAACGCTCGCATATTTTGTTACTGTTTTATGACTACAGAGCTCGGACGCCTGTTGTTTCAAGGAAATTCCAAGACTCTCAAGAAAACACAATATTTCAATTAGGTTACTGAACTCTTTCCTGACATCACTGTGGCTTTAGATAGTCATGACATTATGGAGTTGTTCATTGCCAGTCCAAACATCTTACAGGCAGAGCATGATTAGTTGAAGTGAAAAAAAGTTTTTCAGGACATGTCAATGACCCTTTTTTTTTTTTTTTTTTCAAACTAACATTAAACATGAAAGTGGAGCTACTTGACTGATGTGCACGAAAAAAAAACATTATCTAGAGTTGGATTCCATCAACACATAAACCAGTTAAGTGGCCTCTGAGTAGCGCAGTGGTAAAAAGCGCTCGCCCTATCATCCGGAGATCGCTAGTTCGAATCCCGGGTGGTGCTGTAACCTCTCGCAGCCGGAGGTCTAGAGGGAGCTGATTGGCCGAGCTCTCTCAGAGGGGAGGGTGTGACTCCGCCCCCAACGCTGCGAGCGAGCAGCGGTCGGCTGGCGTCACGTGGTTCGGAGGAAACACGTGATAGTCTTCGGCCCTCCCGGCTGAGTGGTAGTAGTAGCCTTAATGTGGAGCCCCCTAGTGACGGGGAGGAATTGGACACGACTAAATAAGGGAGAAAATCTGGGAAAAATCAAAAAAAAAAAAAAACAGTTAAGTGTCCCTCAGACAGGTTCGAGATGCGTCAGGATGGACATGAGCAGTTTTTCAGACACATACAGTATAGAATAGAACAGCAGTGGTTCATAATCAGTTAAATTCAGAGTGTGCACTGATGAATAATTCACAAAGTTGTCCACATTGGTATTCAGACATACTGTATACCATACAGACACATCGACTACAGCTTGATGCCCTGCTTACTGTACACGGTTGCAGAAGATTTGTGCACTTGAGACAAAAACAGAGATGTGAGATTCTGACCCTGAAAACGTAACCGCATTTTGAACTGACCTTTGATCATAAACCCTACAGTCTGACATTTTGAAGAAACTGCACTATGTCATACTGGAATGTATATCGTAGTTGTAAATATATGCACTGATATGACACCGTTGCACTGAAGAAGACACATCTTAATCTGAGACATTGCTCATCTCAAGGACTGAAATATTTCATTCCTTGAAATGAGACTTTTTAAATGTATGATTTAACTTCAGCTCAGGGTGTATTATAGCCGTATTAGCCATGAATATTGGTATTATTTCATCCATTTGACATCTCAAAATACCAAAAGCATGATACAGTGAAGTTATCTCCATCCTTTATGTAAATGACAATTTCATGACCTCTACTTCGCATCCCATTAATTTGTGTGGATAAGTGACTGACTGCCAGAGCACACTATGATGAAGATGCAGGATAATGCAAGATAATAAGAAGTGCTGGATCACATAATATTTCACGCATACTTCCTCATCTGATATAAGCCCAAATTTTAAACTAAATTTAAACTACTCATTTTAAAACCACCCAACATTTCAACTTATGAAAAAGGGTGAGAAAACAAACAAAAAAAAAAACAGGAGTGATTCTTGCCGAAGGTGTCATGGCGGAAAAAAAAAAAAGTTGAGGAAACCATAAAAGCAGGTTAAATCATGACAACGTCGTTCATCTTTCAGCTGCTCCCATTATTATGTGGGTTCACTACAGCAGACCATCCGGTCCACACACAAACTTGGTACAGGTTTTACACCGGATGCCCTTACTGACGTAGGGAATCGAACCCAGACCTTCCACATAACTGGCGAGCAACCTACAGTAGCACTGAAACCTACCACCAGCGCCCGGCTGAATCATGACAATAAGCTTAATAATACAGTTTTAACTACTATATACTCAGTAACATTGCAAACATACAAATTTTTTGCAAAATCATTCAATTAAATGAGAAACATCGATTTTTTGCAAAAGTTTACCAGCACAAAAAATTTTGTTAATTAATTAATGATGACATAGAGTCAGAAATCGCCCACAATATGGCCTCCTTGTAGAGCATGTCCTGCAAATCGAGTTTTATAGTCCGAAAACTTATCATGTGTAACCCTGCAATGCCAGCAGCAGTAGTGGCAGGATTTTTTTTATCTGTCTTTTCTTGGCCGTCTCACTGTTGGCATTTCAGACTTAGGGCAATCAGCACGGGAACCAGTTGCTCGGAATCTCTTCCATAGCTTGGATATGGCATTCCTGGCAACCCCAAACCGTCTGGCAAGACGTCTGCTTATGTTGCACCAAGTTAAAGCTTTCCACTGGGCCTCTCTCTGCTAGCATTGGCTAAACAGTGCATGAAAATCGGAATGTTTGTCTTACTTTTAATACCAAGACCTGTCAGCTGGACACAATCACACTGCAAATTTCATGCATGTTAAGTTAAGTCAAGCCTTTATTTTGTCACATATACATTACAGCACAGTGAAATTCCTTCTTCGCATATCCCAGTGTAACTGGGGTCAGAGCGCAGGGTCAGCCATGGTACAGCGCCCCTGGAGCAGGTAGGTTTAAGGGCCTTGCTCAAGGGCCCAACAATGGCAACCTGGCTGAGCTGGGAATCGAACCGCCGATCTTCCGATCAGTAACTCACCCTCTGAGCCACCATGTGCATGGTGCCCCTTAAAAAGCTTTAGATGAGTTCGGTTTGGATGAGTTCTGAGCGTGATGCTGATTTCACCTGACCTGTGTTCTTAATGAAACAAGGCATGCAAAATTATGAATTTGATTTCCGCAACTTTTTGTACAATCACTTATAGTGCTTCCTTTTTTCATTAGCATGATAATCATATTCCTTACACAAGGCTTTAGGTTTGTCCTCCAGAATCCTTAAAGTGAGTTAATTACTAGTCTATGGAAATGCAATCAGGTCTCAGGAAGAAGCATTAGCTTTGACCTCGGACCACTGAGTCAGAATTTAACACCCCATTAACCCTTAAAGCCTTCAGGAGGTCAGCTGCAGGAGCGCTATGACACGCGAAAAGTTTCAAAGCCTGCTAAAGGGTATTATAAAGGCTGTAGTGAAGCATATGGGGCGAGTTGGCGGAGACAGGTGTTCGACAGGCTGCTAGTCAGCGACAAATTGATTCACTGGGAATAATAAATGGCGTCTCTGGCGATGCACACAGCGTTTTATTAAATCAGACAAGCTGTTAAATGTCCAAAATACAAGACTTAATAGTGAAGGTTAATCTTATCCAAGTCCACTGAAGCATGTGCTATCCAAGAGTACTTTATTTTATTTCTTACTTTTTTTTTTTTTTTTGCAGTCATTAGGGCACATTATAACATTATATAATGTTCACTCTGCCCACGTTAGCTTTCGCCACGTTTTTTTTTTTTTTTTAATTTATGGATCAAGGCTGAATTTAGAGTGAGTGTGCGACTGCAGCCATAAAACAAAACAAACAAACAAAAAATGGCTAAAACAATAATAGCATAATAACGTGCACAATTTTCAACATATTTTTATCATGATGAACCAGTTTGGGCAATTTAGAAATGGTGTTTAAATATTTTTCTTTTTAAGGCTCTGTTTCTGTTTCTAAACTGTAAATCACGAGTCACAGGGAACAGGAGCACAGTACTAAAAACACACTTTGTGCTTTTTTTGTTCATGAAAGTTTATCTACTTAAAATATCACATTTAGTGATAATTAAGTAATATAACAAGAGAGAGTGCTGTTGCATGGAATATTAGAACGGCTATGATGAGTTTGCAGGCACGACGGTGCAGCCTGAGTACTGTAGACATCACAGCCGTGCTGATATTCAGTACAACAGCGCGGCCTCGAGTGCGATATTGGTTTTAGACAACAGTTCCAAACACACCATTTGTTATCCATAGATTATGCTTCTGCACCAGATATGGTTCTGCACCAACTAACCCCAACTGGCAGAGCTGGCGACTGACAGTCAGTTAGCGTAATTAACAGGAGTAAAAGTAGTTTTAAATTCTAACTGGTACTGTATAGCCAAAAGATGATGAGAATAAACCATGGAGGTGGTGGAAAGTCCTGTAAACCTGTAAGCTTCTCTTTATATTTCCATTTATTCTACTTTAGAATATCAGCTCTGTTAACTTCCCGCTTCCAGGGTTAGATCCCAAATAGCATTAAATGGAAGGCTAGTGCACTACAGTGTGTAAGGTGTGCAATCTCTTGTAACACAGACCAAACAGTGCCCTTGTTCAGGAGGGTTGCAGTTGATTAGAAGACCTGGGATGCAGTGTGATACTTGCAGTTGATGGAACTCCATCATCCGTATCCAACATTGTGTCGGGTACGAATGATGGAGTTCCATCACATGCAAAGTAACATTATTATATAAATGAATACTAGCCACCTTATCATTTTACCTATGCTAGCTAGCTTGTGGTATCTGAGGTAAGTAGACGAGGTCTAACCAACAGCCCATAGATTAACCAGGGTTTAGGTGGAGTCCAATCCTGCCAAGATGGTGATGACCAGAGCTCCCACAGTTGCGCTTTAAAACTGCTCATCAAAATACCTACAGTATGGATGACATTATGGAAGATTTGTCCATTTTGTTTTTATTCAGTTTGTGGTAACTAATATTTCTAGCATAATTCCACTGAAATCACCTATACCAGTAAGGCAAAACAATAAGTATTGTCGAAACAGTGCCCATATCATCATCACAACGTATCATTGCAAGGACATCCAGGTCTACCATAAATCCCTGTTTCTATACTGTACAGTGCAATCACAAGTTCCCAAAAAGTTAGGACTAAAACAATGCCCTGAACAACACTGTTTATTTTGCCCTTCATAATGACTCTACTGTACATTTATCTTGTTTTTCCATCCCGGAAATGGCAGAAGAAAAGTCAAACAGAGGCTTGCTCTTATCAAGTGGGCTTTGAGATCAAAAGGATGCATCTGTAGCAGTAAGGAGAGTGCAGCAGTGATGTTTATCACAGCATGGGAGAAACTGAGCACAGTTGTCTTTACTTCCGTACACAGTACTATCGCTTGGCTGGCGGGGATTTCTTCACATGCTAGATTTATAGAACGAAGCATTAAAAGTACTATGCAAGACTATGCGATTTTCCTGATTGATTGCATAACATTTTATTATAGCTGCTACTACTGTAAATTGGGATCTCTCTAAATCTGGAGATCCATCATCTACCTAGGAACCTCTGTAGTCCAACTAGGGGGCCGTGGGGGCCAGTGGTGACCATTGTGTTTATTTCCATTTTTACAACTTTGGTAAACATGCACACACTACGGGGAATTTGGGAACGCCAATTAGCCTAAGTTGCATGTCTTTAGACCATGGGTCTCAAACTCAGTTCCTGGAGGGCCGCAGCCCCACACAGTTTTGTTCCAATTCTGCCCCAACATACATACCATGTAGTTTTCAAATAAGCCTTAATGACTTGTTTAGTTGGATCAGGTGTTTTTAATTATGGTTGGAACAAAACTCTGTGGGGCTGCGGCCCTCCAGGAACTGACTTTGAGACCCCTGCTTTAGACTGTGGGAGGAAACCCGGAGTACTTGGAGGAAACCCACCAAGCACGGGGAGAACATGCAAACTCCATACACACAGACCCAGAGGTGGGAATCAAACCCGGAACGTGGAGGTGCGAGGCGACAATGCTAACCACTATGCCACCGTGCTGCCATATATGGAGATTATCCCTAATAATTACATTTATTTTACCCATACCATGTCTTTACAGTTCGCAGCTATACATGTACTGGATTCACTACAGTGCTTAGATCAGACGGAGGTTTCAGTTCAGGTTCTACGTGTGATTTGGACATGGGTGTTGCTGCCAGAGAGGCTGTTTTCAGTATACCAGATACAGAATTGCTGCTCTCTTGGGATTTCACCCACAATACTTGCTACTCAGTGTTTACTCAGAGTGGTGTAGAAACGACCAGTGAGCAGGAGTTCTGGGGGTGGAAAGCACTTGTTGATATGGCAAATTAGTCTTTTGAGGATTGGGCAAAAAAACACCATGTGATGTTTTCTTTCTTCTTCTTATCTTAAGATGTCCAGTTTATGTTACATTTACTTGAGTAAACTTTTTATTTTAAAAAAATGAGTAATTTTACTGCTCCATACGTTTTACTTTTACTTGAGTAGATTTGTGAAGAAGAATCGCTACTCTTACTCCGCTACATTCAGCTACGCTCGACTCGTTACTTTCCTAACCATTCATTCGACACATTAGATATTCTTTACTTTTGGCAGAGAAATGCAGCCGGTGCTTCGACCGTGTGACTGTGTTTCACCAATCAGACGTAGCAACAATGATCACATGACTCCATTTGGCCAATCACTCGCAGGAACAGGAACCACATGTGGTCACATGAACACACACAAACTGGCGGCGAAGCGGGGAAAAAAAAAAAAAAAATCTTCAACCGTGGTAGATGGCTGTCTGACAAAGCAAACAGATATTTCAGCATATAAAAAATTTCTTTCTAACCTGAGGAAACATGCGGCGGTAGGTTTAGGTGTTTCACTGAATGTTGCAATGTTAGCATATATAATTAGCAAATAAGCTAGAGGTATGGTAAAGTGAGACCTGCTGTACACATGTTCTAATGCTATTTTCTATCTGCTGAGCGATTTGGAGGGAAACTGAATATACAGCACATCTTACACAGGAAATAGTTACACTGTTCAAACATACATATGTTACCTACAGTAGGGATTTATTTCAAAAGCTTTATATTGAGAAAAAGTGAGATTTGTGTTTTTTGTCTTATTTTTACTCATTGATTTTATTTTTATTTATTTCATTTATTTTATTAATAGTAAATGCCAGAATTTGTACATTATTTTATCATTTTCTCTGGCTGCTTACATCATTTCTAAATAAATAAATAATTGGGCATTATGATGAAACAGTTACTCAGTACTTCAATAGTCATTTCACCGAATATTTTTTTACTCTTACTTGAGTAAGATTTTGGATGACTTACTCTTTATTTCTACTTAGGTAATATTATTTTGAATTATAGCTACTGTAGTACTTGTGTACAGTTTTTATCTCTGCTGGTGATGATTTGAGCTACAGTAACCTTTCAATCTGCTCAGTTGAACCTGTGCATTCTCCTCTCTCATTAACAAGGTGAACTGCAGAACTGGATAATTCTTATTTTTTTGCAATATTATGAGATTAAAAACTCATAATATTGCAAAAACAAAATAATATTATGACATGGACACAGTCACTGAAGTCTATGCTTTAATGTGTTATATGAACTTATGCCGTATCTGTAACATGATTGATTAGGTGAGTGCATGAGAGCTTTATATTTTATTATGAGGCTTGTTTTCTTCAGTATTAGTCAATTACTGTACAGTATGTGCCATGAATGCTTATACTGAAAGCTATACTGTGTGTATGCATTCATAGTAGTTCATTATATAACCAGCAATTCAATGATGTCAAACGCTGACATATCATTTTTCAGTTTTGAGTGTAGCGAGGCACGTTTATGCTCACATGAGAACCCACTTCTAAACAAGCAACGTCCCAGATGTCTCCCAAATGCTCTCTCTCTCTCTCTCTCTCTCTCTCTCTCTCTCTCTCTCWCACACACACACACACACACACACACACAGTCCTTTTTTTCACTCTATTTTCCCGACAGAGAGTGCAGGAAAGGGTTTACTCATAGACGTCTATTTCATGCGTCCAGCTCCAGTCATCATTTCCTGTTAGTGTTGTCCACAGATGTCTCTCAGGACTGAACTGTAAACTGTTTAATTCCTTCAGGGACGAGATAAATATCTACCTGAAGCCTCATATACAGCGTGATCTTTCTGGGAACACGACCAAGTAAAAAGAATGAGAAAGGTTAATTCCATCGTAAATTTTTCATACCAGACATCATACTTTCATTTGAGACTGGATGCTTGGGGATTTTGTGAAATGGAGCAATACAAAATCCAGTAATTGACTGAGTCATTTAACACAGGCATGCACACCCCCAAACACACACACACTGACACACCGACCGACACAACCATAATTTATCCATAAACACTGTCACATTGTAATGTGGTCTGACGGTTTTATGTGGTGTTTTGATCCTGCTCTCACCATCTGCAGCACCTTCAGCTGAACTTGTACTTTAATTACGCAAAAAAAACTGTTTATTGTATGTTTAGATATTTATGCCAAAACAGCAGGTAAGTCCAGCAAGTCCATCCCTCCATCCATGTAGGAATCTCTGTAGCTCAACTAGGGGTTGTGGCCATTGGTGACCATTTTATTTATTCCCAACTGTAGTAAGACCTCACAGACTATGGGTAATTTGGGAACACCAGTCTGCCTAATCTGCATGTCTTTGGACTGTGGGAGGCAACCAGAGTACCTGGTGGAAACCCACCATGCAAACCCGGACAACTAAGCCACTGTGCCGCCAACAATCTTAATGCTTCAACATTCAAAGACATCTTGGACAATGCTATGCGACTATGTAACATTGTGGTAACAAGTTTGGTGAAGGCCCCTTTTTTATTCCAACATGACTCCACCCAAGTGCACAAAGCAACTGCAACTATAAAGACACGGTTTGATGAGTTCAGTGTGGAAGAACTCGACCGGCCCGAACACAGAGCCCTGACATCAACCCCATCGAGCTCCTTTGGTATGAACTGGAACAGATATTGCGAACCAGACCTTCGCGCCCAACATCAGTGCCTGACCTCATAAATGCTCTACAGAATGAATGGGAACGAATTCCCACAGAAACACTCCAGAATCATCTGCACAGCTTTCCAAGAAGAGTGGACGCAGTTAGAGCTGTAAATGGGCGACCAAGTCCATATTGAAGTGTATGTAATTGGATACAATGAAAAAAAAAAAAGGATTAAATTCTGTGACAATATCTTTCGTATTTGTAGTAAACAGCTTCCAGTATAGATATCGTTCCATATATTTTGATTGTTGTGATTCCCTCACAGTTGCTCTCTGCGTTCCGTCAGTAGCACAGAATCTAATCTTAACCGCTAAGTTCCAGAGCCATGACTGGAAATAGTTTTCTGAACGCTGCCAGCTTGGACATGTGCGTAACCAAAAAAGCCTTTATACGAACACTGATTTGGAGGAAATTAATCACAGGAAGCGTTGATGTTCTGAGAGATATTATCTATGTATTGCAGCTGACACTGTTTCCTCGGTGCTGATGTACAGTAGAACAAAGAAACCAGAAAAAGAAAAAAAACTTTCAGGGATTCAAGATGATGTACTATGAGGCCGTGTGTAACAGGTCAATGAAAACCCTGTGTTTAACCAATCCAGTTTTTATTTAACGTCAACTTCAGTGCAGCCTGCGAATCATACGTTTCTGTTTAAAGCGATGAGCTGGATTAGGTTGTTAGAGCTGGAAGTAACATCTAAGGCAGCGAGAGAAAAACAGGGGCATGTTTAATAGATTAGAGGCGCAAACAGACTGCAGTTTTAGGGTAAAAGTTTAATGCTTAATTTTCAATGATTTAGAGTGATTTGCGAAATTGTCCAATCATGATATATAGTACAGACCAAAAGTTTGGACACCCCTTCTCATTCAGCGAGTGTTCTTTCTTGTGTTCTTTCTTGTGTTCTTTCTTGTGTTCTTTCTTGTGTTCTTTAGCCCAAACGCGTCTCTTCTGCTTGTTGTCTGTCCTTAGCAGTGGTTTCCTAGCAGATCTTCTAGCATGAAGGCCTGATTCACACAGTCTCCTCTTAACAGTTGTTCTAGAGATGTGTCTGCTGCTAGAACTCTGTGTGGCATTGACCTGCTCTCTGATCTGAGCTGCTGTTAAC